>QJPP01004715.1:0-141346 GCA_003996215.1 Jaltomata sinuosa
AAAAAGAAAAAAGAGAAAAAAAAATAAAGGTTGAGAAAAAAAAGAACAAAAAAAAAGTTGAGAGAAAAATAAAAATAAAGGTTGAGAAAAAAGAAAACGAGAATTAAAAAAAAATTGAGAAAAAAGAAAAAAAAAGAAAAAAGATAAAAAATTAAAAAGATAAAAGAAAAAAAAAATTAAAATTAAAAGTTGAGAGACAAATGAACATGGAGAGTTATGGTGTAGAGGGGCAAAAATGTATATGTTCTATACATAAAAATAAAGGAAGGGTATTTTTTAAAGACTTTTCTTATGAGGGGCATAAATTGAAGACCACTCACTTTTGAGGACACTCCATGTAATTTCCTGATTTTGCTCAACACAGCCCGGACCGGACCGGCCCATTTATTTTGGACCCGGACCGGCCCAGTCCGTGAACCCGGTGGGCTGCAACTTTAGTGGGCCGGTCTGACCCGGACCGGCCCGTTTGACAGGCTTAATTTTAGTGTGAGACTGTGAGTTATTTGGCATTGTTTTTTTTTAAAGAAACTTGTTTCCTTTTATTGCCATGTAATATACGTGAACAATGACGGAACTAGAATTTTCATTAAGGGCGTTTGAAATATAAAAAGTAAACACACAAAGAGGCTGAAGGGGGTTCAACATTTGCTATATATACGTAAAAAATAATTTTAACCATATATAAACTATGTAATTTTTTGCCGAGAAGGTTCGAATGAATCCCTAGGCGCTTGCTAGTTCCTCTGCGGTATGTGAGGTTTTACTCGATTATAAAGTTTCTATTGTATATATAGCTCACTCTAAATACGACATATCATATTGAGTAGATGATTCAACCATGACAATATGTCAAGATAAAGTCGTGCCGCAACTCACACATGGCCAAGTGTTACGCAACTGAAGCAATTGATAGCAGCTAATTTCAAGATATTATAGATGTCAATGGACCTGTTGGTGGAAAAATCATGGTCTTTGGAAAATTCTGGTCGAGTACTGCTGATTTATATTACTACAACGTAATACTACAAAACTCGACATACACGTGTGACGTGACAAAAAACTAGTAACTGAAAGCATGTAAGGTAGATAAGATTTGAGAAAATTATCTTAGATAATAATTTAAAACTCTTTATTACACTATATACATCACCTTTTTAAAAATTATTAAAATACCAATTTAATTACAAGTCATACCAAAATCTGAAAATTAGTTATTAATTTTTATTATATTTAATTATGATTTTTTTAATGCTACTTAATTAAGGAATAAATCCAAAATGAGACTCATTAAATAACTTATTGTAATTAAGGAAGATAATTACAAAACAAAATCTTTCTTCTCTCTCTTAGTCTTATTTCTATATTTATCCAAATTTTATTTTCTAATTGATTTAGTAGGCTTAAATTTAGGGATTTACAATTATTATTATTCAACTAAATTAATCTTTTTTTCTCTGCAATTCATAAATATTTTTCTTCTCTCTTCTAAAATTCATTATAGGTTATAATAAATTACATCAAAATGAATAATTTCAAGTATATAATGTGATTTTGTGTGGTATTATCTAAGACACTCTATGCTAATATCCATTGATTAATTTAATGACTATAGTATACATACATTGAAAATAGTTTGTATACCAATTACATACATAAAATGTAATTCATTTTCATAATGTCTCGATATATATATTTTGGTATAAAACTGATATGTACATGAAACATTATACCACCAGATTTTATATTTATTGCATACACAAAATGATTTTTCATATTCTCAACTTTCAATGTATGAAATCGATATACAATTTGATATCTATGGCATGATAATTTGATAATTTTCAAATTTAATTAAGTTAAAACACTACTAAAAACAACTCAAAAAGGGACGGATAGGAAAGCGACGGGCAGCGTCGCTCCTGAAAAGCGACGTTGTCCGTCGCTTTTCAAATTTTATTTTTAAAGTTCGTCGTTTTTTTTTGGCGGATTTTTGCGCCAAAATTATTTACAATTAATTATTTTTTATTTTTTATTATAAGTGACGGTTAGCGTCGCAATTTTTTTTTTTTTTTTTAAAGAAAGCGACGCTGTGCGTCGCTTTCTTTAAAATTTAATTTATATTAAAAAAATAGAAAAACGACGAACAACGTCGCTTTTGTCCGTCTCTTTTCGATAAATACGCGGTCAACTCATTTAAAAAAGCAACGGACAAAAGCGACGTTGTCCATCGCTTTTTAAAAAATAAAGTGACCCAGATCAGGTCAGTCCTCCATTTTCCTCTTCTCTCTTCTCTCTTCTCTTCTTTCTTCTCTTCTCTCTTCTCCACACCTCCACACACCTCCACACCTTCACACCTCCATATCTCAACACCTGCCGTTGCTGTCGCCGCCAACGCCTCCACGCTGCCTCCTTCCTCCTCCATCATAAATTTTTGGGTTAGGGCTTATTTAAAATCCAAAGTTAGATTTTTTTACTTTTTTTTCAATTACATTGCATTTATTTTAGGTTAATGTTAGATTAAGAACATTGTTAGTTGTTATGCAGACTAGAACTTGAATTAGTAGTATTTAAAATTTTAAGTTAGAGTTTAGTTGATATTTTTTGTTATTATTAGCAAGTTTGTTAGTTTCGAATCTTTAAATTATTTTTTGTCATTTATTTTAAGTTAGTGTTAGAGTATGAATATTGCTAGTTGTGAATCTTGAATAATGGTTATGAACATTTTATAATTCATATAATTGAATTTGTGAACTTGAACTTGAAATTGAGAAGTTTGAACTTGAATTTGATTTTAGAATTTGTGAGCTAGAAAATATCTTAGGCTCTTGATTTTAGATATGAATTAGATTCTTGAATTAAGTTCTTGAATTAGTTTTCAACTTTAGATTGTGAATTAGGTTCTTGAATTTGATAGTGAAGTTGGAAATTTTGAATTAATTTATATTGTTGGGTTATAATCTTGAATTAGTTTTCAACTTTAGGTTGTTGAATAGGTTCTTGAATTTGATAGTGAAGTTTTGAATTAGTTTATATTGTTGAGTTATAAATATAATCTTGAATTAGTTTTCAACTTTAGGTTGTTGAATTAGGTTCTTGAATTTGATAGTGAAATTGGAAATTATATTGTTGAGTTATAAATATAATCTTGAATTAGTTTTCAACTTTAAGTTATTGAATTAGGTTCTTGAATTTGATAGTGGAAGTTGGAAATTTTGAATTAGTTTATATTGTTGGGTTATAATCTTGAATTAGTTTTCAACTTAGGTTGTTGAATTAGGTTCTTGAATTTGATAGTGAAGTTGAAAATAGGTTTTTGAATTAGTTTTGGGTTTAGTTTTATACTCTTGAATTAATTTTCAACTTTAGGTTCTTTTTTGTGAACCTTGAATAATGCTTGTTAGTTTAGGGTAGTCTTGTGAACCTTAATTAGCTTAGGTTAGTCTTGTGAGTTATGTGAATATTTGTATATAAGTGTTATTGTTAAGAAAATGTGAAACTTTGAATTAGGTACTTGAATTTGGAATTAGGATTTGGAACTTGAATTTGGAATTAGGCTCTTGAATTAGGTACTTGAATTTGGAATTAGTTTTTTGAATTAGATTATAACTTGAATTTGGGAACATTGAATTTGAAATAGGTTTTTGAATTAGTTTTGGGTGTAGTTTTTATACTCTTGAATTAGTTTTCAACTTTAGGTTCTTTTTTGTGAACCTTGAATAATGCTTGTTAGTTTAGGATAGTCTTGTGAACCTTAATTAGTTTAAGTTAGTCTTGTGAGTTATGTGAATATTTGTGTGTAAGTTCTATTGTTAAGAAAATAAGGAGCTTTGAATTAGGTACTTGAATTTGGAATTAGGATTTGGAACTTGAATTTGAAATTAGGTTCTTGAATTAGGTACTTGAATTTGGAATTAGGATTTGGATTTAGGTTCTTGAATTTGAGAACTTTGAATTTGTAATAGATTTTTGAATTAGTTGTGGGTTTAGTTCTTATACTCTTGAATTAATTTTCAACTTTAGGTTCTTGTTTGTGAACCTTGAATAATGCTTGTTAGTTTAGGATAGTCTTGTGAACCTTAATTAATTTAGGTTAGTCTTGTGAGTTATATGAATATTTGTATGTAAGTGTTATTGTTAAGAAAATAAGAAACTTTGAATTAGGTACTTGAATTTGGAATTAGGATTTAGAACTTGAATTTGGAATTAGGTTCTTGAATTAGGTACTTGAATTTGGAAATAGGATTTGGAATTAGGTTCTTGAATTAGATTATAACTTGAATTTGGGAACTTTGAATTTGAAATAGGTTTTTGAATTTGTTTTGAGTTTAGTTTTTGTACTCTTGAATTAGTTTTCAACTTTAGGTTCTTTTTTTGTGAACCTTGAATAATGCTTGTTAGTTTAGGATAGTCTTGTGAACCTTAATTAGTTTAGATTAGTCTTGTGAGTTATGTGAATATTTGTATGTAAGTGTTATTGTTAAGAAAATGAGAAACTTTGAATTAGGTAATTGAATTTGAAATTAAGATTTGGAACTTGAATTTGGAATTAGGTTCTTGAATTAGGTACTTGAATTTAGAATTATGATTTGGAACTTGAATTTGGAATTAAGTTCTTGAATTAGATTATTAACTTGAATTAGGTTCTTGAATCTTAGTTTTTTTAAGTTAAGTTATTTTAAGTTAAATTTGTTAGTTTAAATTGTTAGTTTTGGGTTAAGAGGTTTTCAACTTTAGGTTACTTTTTGAACTTGAATTATATAGGTTCTTGAATTAGCTAGGTACTTGAATTAGATTATTAACTTGAATTTGGGAACTTTGAATTTGAAATAGGTTCTTGAATTAGTTTTGAGTTTTGTTTTAGAATGTTGAATTAGTTTTCAACTTTTTTTAAGTTAAGTTTGTTAGTTTAAATTGTTAGTTTTGGGTTAAGAAGTTTTCAACTTTAGGTTCTTTTTTAAACTTGAATTATATAGGATCTTGAATTAGGTACTTGAATTATATAGGTTCTTTTTTAAGTTAAGTGTTAGTTTATTACATTAATGTTAGTTTGTGAACCTTGAATAGCTTGCTAGTTTAGGTTAGTCTTTGTGAACCTTAGTTTAGGTTAATGCTTGCTATCATTTCCCTATACTTTTTGACACTTTTTTTAAGTTATTGAATACGTTATAGGTCCTTTTGGTGGACCTTTTATGTGTTTAGTGATATTATTACTTCGTATTTAGTTTCTAATTATAATTGAATCTTATTATGAATGTTGTGGCAGCAATTAGTGTTGGTTTGGGCTGTATTAAATTAGTTTTGTAAATGACAGGTGGTGCATATTGAAAATGTAAATTTTTGCAGCCGGAAAAAATGCAGAAAAGCGACGGACAGGGTCTCTTTTGTCCGTTGCTTTTCTTAATTTTTTTTTTTAAAATTCCCAGAAATAGCGACGGACAGCGTCGCTTTTTTGGAAAAAAATAAAATAAAATAAAATTCGTCGCTTTTTGTTTGCGTCTCTAGCCGTTGCTTTTAAAGCGACACTGTCCATCGCTTTTGGAAAAGTGACATGCCATTTTCCCACGGAAGTGATGCTGTCGCTTTTCCGTCGCTTTTGGCCAAAAAAGCGACGGCCAGCGTCGCTTTTGGCCATCTCTTTTTATCCTTTTTTTAGTAGTGAAAGTTGATATCAATTAAAGTGATAGTAGAAATGAGTAAAATAAGGAAATTAAGATATAGAAGAGAGAATATATGCTGATTTTAAAATATAGGAGATATTTTTGGGTTGATTGATATCCCTCAACCATTTTTTTTAGGGATTTTGTTGCACCTATTTTTTTTTTTTTTTTGTTATGTTTTTCCTCTTTTTTTCCGGATTTTATTAAGTTGGTACGTTTTGTTAAAAAACTTATGGTAGGTATTGAAAACTAGAATCTATTGGTATAAGTTGTAGTATTGTATCTAATATAGTATATATGGATTTTTTTCTCATAAGATTTTTGAAAAAAATTATTTGACTCTTAAAATAGAATTGTTGAATATATATTAAATAAAGATAGTATATATTTTGTTTTACTAAAAATGATTCATATTTTTACATGAAAGTTTTGACTTTTTTTTTTGGTGCAAACAGTAACCATTTCATTTCATACCAAAAAGTTGAGATTTACAATGCCAAACATGTGCTGACCACCTGCTTCTTAAACCTATTCTATCCTGCAACTCCAGTACTAGTTTATATAGTCTAACTATCAGCTATACATTTCTAACTATGTTTACAGCGTAAGGAATTGTAGGTAATAAAATCAAACCAAAAAAAACATTTCCAAGGAAGCAGCAAGTAATGTGAGACGCAACTCTGCTGCTTCATGGTCTGCCATTCAGCTGCATTAGAGAGTCTCTCCATTTGGGACGATTCCTTCCTTTGATATGAATATAGCATGCTATTTCTCTACAAATAGAATCAGCTTGAAAATGTCCCGCTTGGAATCGTAGATGGTTCCTTTCCCTCCAAATAATAGCCACCAACATACCAAACACACAAGAGATGATAGCTGCACTACCGGATTTACTTTTGGCCAGTTGACTAGCCCAAGTGAGTTCTGCAGTCCAGTCCCCTATCTATCTTTGTATCCCAAGCCAGGCTAGCAATCTTCGCCACAGGTTCTGAGTTACAGGGCAGGCAAAGAACAAATGCTCAAAAGATTCAAGTGGGTACTTACAGAACACACATTCCAAAGGGACATGTATACCAAACTTTTGTAACTTGTCTACTGTAGCTAACCTTTTCCATGCTGCTAACCATAGAAAGAACTTATGTCTTGGATGGATAGTAGGCTGCAACACAATGTTTTTCCAAGGCATCTTTGGGAATTGTGGAGTTAAACATAGATACATTTTCCTGATGGAAAATTTCCCAGCAACCACCATGGAGTTTAATCGAGTCTTCAAGTCTCCTTGAAGATGTAGAGAGTCGATGATGTACTTCCTTGTAGACAGTATATTCCTTATGACCCAAGTTGCAGATTTAGGTATAGGACATAGTTCAACACTGGCTCCTTTCATATAATATATATGCAACCACTTGATCCATAGGCATTCTTTTTCCTCTGAGATGGACCATAACTGCTTCAAGATTGCTGCAACATTCCAAATCTTCATATTCATGATATTCTGCCCTCCTGCAGCCAAAGGTCTGCATAGTTTCTCCAAGGACACCAATGATTTCTTTGAGCTAGCAGTAGCACCTGTCCATAGGAAAGTTCTACAAGCAGATTCAATAAGTTTCAGGATCCTTTTCGGAAGAATAAAAATTTGCGCCCAATAGGTTTAAACACCAAAAATTACTTATTTGATCAGTTGGGTTCTGCCAACATAGGAGAGGAGCTTTGCTGACCAGCATCTGAATTTATCTGTTATCTTCTCAACAATAGGCAAACACTGAGCATTAGTAAGTTTTTTTGAAGAGAGAGGGACTCCAAGATAATTGAAGGGAATGGATCCCTCCAAATATCCTAAAGTGGTAAGAATCCCTTGTTTCAGGGCTGACTTAACACCAACCAGATATATTTGGCTCTTCTCAATATTTGCTTGTAATCCTGATGCAGCAGAAAATCTTTGGAATGCCCCTTGTAATAGTTGAATGAATTGCATATCTGCCTTACAGAAAAATAACAAATCATCTGCAAAACAGATGTGCATCACCCCCAGCTTCTTACATCTAGGATGAAAAAGGAAAGCTTTATTCTGCCCAATCTGAGTTAACTCCCTCTGAAGATACTCCATGGCTATGACAAATAGGTAAGGAGATAAAGGATCTCCTTGCCTGATACCTCTCTTGCCCTCAAAAGGTTGTGTTAGACCACCATACAAGACCAAAGAGTAAGAGACAGTAGTAAGGCACTCCATAACCCAGCCTATGAATTTGAAAGGAAAGCCTAGTTCAACCAGCACAGACTTTAAAAACTCCCATTCAATAGAATCATAGGCCTTTCTCAAGTCAACCTTCATAACACACCTAGGGGTGAGTCCCTTCCTAGTGTACCATTTCAACAATTCATGACTAAAAAGAGTATTGTCAATAATGCTTCTACCCTCAATAAATGCAAACTATGCATAGCTAATTAAAGTACCAATCACCCTCTTGATTCTATTAGTCAGGACTTTGGTCACAATCTTATAAACAGTAGTGCAGCATGCAATGGGTCTATACTCATGCACATGAGAGGGAGAAGGAACCTTTGGGACAAGAGTGATAGCAGTACAACTAAAGTATTTAAGCAATTTCCCAGTTTTAAAAAACTCCATAACAACATTTATAACATCAGCTTTAATAACAGACCAATGTTGAATGAAAAATTCAGCTGGAAAGCCATCAACACCAGGGGTTTTATCTGAAGGCATACCTTTGAGGGCTGCTCCAATTTCCATTTCAGTTACCTCCTTTACCAACTCACATTTCTGGCTATAGGTTAGACAAGGTCCACTCCTGATGAATTCAAGGTTTGGGCAGGGAAGAGTACTAGTAGATGATCCCATCAGATTGGAGAAGAATTGAATAAACTCCTGCTCCACCAGCTTTGGCTCCAGTACTTTGATACCATTGGAGTTGTACACAGATGTGATAGAATTCCTGCTAGCACTAATCTTGACCTGTGCATGGAAGTAGCTAGTATTGACATCCCCACTATCTATCCAGATGACCCTAGATTTTTGTCTAAGCACTTTCTCCTCTACTTCACTCCACTTCCTGACTTCCAGTTGAAATTGTTTCTCCTCATCAATAGAGATAGGACAAAATGGGGTAGAAAGCAATTGCTTTTGAACCCTTTCTAGATCATGTCTTGCCTGGGTCAACCTTTGTGCATAGGAAGCCATGTGTGTGTTTAAACCCTTTAATGCAACCTTCAAAGCTTTCAATTTCTTCCACACTTGTTCCATTTTGGTACCACTGTGAGACTTATTCCAACTGCTGCTAAGAATACCCCCAAAATCAGGATGATTTAACACTGTACAAAATAGCTTGAAAGGTCTTGGCCTCATATATAGCTGAGGGCTCACCTGAATGATAATGGGTGAATGATCAGACACACCTGAGACTAGAAAGTCTGCCTCCATATGCCCATAAGTGCTCAACCACTGGAGATTTCCAAACACCCAATCAATCTTAGAATATACTCTACTAGTGGCCTGCTGATTATTAAAGAAAGTGAAGTGACAACCTTTGCTCTTAATAGGTGAAAGTTGAAGAGAGTCCAGACATAACTGGAAAGCTTGAGTTTCAGTTTGTAACACAGGAAAGCCTAACCTATCACCAGAAATCAAAACATTGTTAAAGTCCCCTTCCAGGAACCAGCAACCTTGCAAAGAACTACCCACTCTTATAAGATCAGTCCATAGTATTTCCCTCAAATTACCTTCATTTTTCCCATAAACAACAGTAAAGTAAGACTGGAATGTACTAGCAGGCTCAAGTAATTTGCAATGTATGAATTGTTCATGAGTCTCAATGATCTGAATAGAAGCTGAAGTCTTCCACAAAAGCCAGATCCTCCCATTAGTTGCCATAGAATAGTTACAACAGTTAGACCATTCAGACTCCAGCTTCCTTAAAATATTAGCTGCGTTATTCTCTTTTACTCTAGTCTCTAAAACACCTAGAACATCTACCTTATGCTTTTTCAGAAAGAGCTTCAACTCCTTCTGCTTTGAGGACTGATTTAGCCCTCTAATATTCCATAGTGCAACAATCATGAGGGGTGAAGAACCAAAGGGTCATCAGTTGGAGTACTAGTTCCTTCTTCTAAGCCACTGAAGCTGTTAGTAAGCGGAACCTGTGCTACAATCAACTCTGGACTTGCCTCATCCCCAGTTGGTATTGGAAGAGTAGCTGTTATTGTATTTACTTCAGCATCCACAACTGCCTGCACTGTGCCCAGAGTATCTTCAACTGGAGCTATGACACCTACTGCTTTCCAATCCTGTTGTGGTATAACTTGTTGCCTCCTATTCTTCCTCTTCTTCCTTTTTCTTTTCACCTCTTGAAAAACTTCCCTTGCTCTTATGCCTCCACCTTATTCTGGCAGTTCTCAAGTGTGACCAAATTTCATACAGTCAGCACAATACTTTGGCCAGCATTCATACTCAATATCCTGTTGGAATTCCCCCTAAGGTGTGGATATATCAATTGTTTGTAGAAGTGGTTGAGAAACATCAGTTTCTACTAGGACTCGAGCAAAGGAAATTCTAGACATAGAGGCTGTGCAAAAATCAATGTGCAGGGGTTTACCAATAGCACTAGCGACCTTGCTCAGTGCTTCACTCGACCAATATCCAACCGGGAGACCAGGGAACATAACCCAAAGTGATATAGTAGTAATGCAATCAGGGTTGAATTCAAAATTGAGCTCCCAATTCTGGAGTATAAGAGGTTTTTTGTGAAAGTAATAAGGGCCTGCCTGAAGAATTTCCTCACATTCAGATACTGTGTCAAAACGTAAACAAAGTAACCCTCATCATGGAGCATAATCTGCGGAGGGTATACATTTTTCCAATTGTTTTGAACAAAATTCTCCATAGACTTCAGATAAGGGGAATCGCCCACAACAAAACCAATAAGAGCAGATTTCCAGTACTCCGCCTGTGATTTTAGGTCCTCTCGAATAATTTCCACACATTTACGACCTTCTTTGATACTAGGAGGGATGTAAGTAAGTGGCTTACCCTTTAGGTTGGCTCGATTGTCCTGGTGATCTTTGGGTTCCACCGGCGTTGAGTGGGCAGAGGTACCCATATCAGAGAACTGGAGCTTTCGCATTGCCGGCTGTGAAGCTGATGCCCCGCCTCCATAAGGTTCTAAATGGAATAAGATTTGTGAGTCTGAATCTGAGACATACTCCCCAATTTCTTCTTCGATCGATTGAAAACGAGCTGGCAAAAAACTACCGAACGTGATAGCCGATAGCCTACAATCCCTTTCGAGGTTCTGAGTGATACTCCTTCTCGCTGGAGTAGGCCTTTTCCCTGAGTTCTGCCGCCTTCCCATGGTTAAAACACCGACAACGTACAATAGCGTCCTTCTAAGCATAGTTTTTTCTCTTGCATAAAAGGTATATTAATATACATAAATAAATATGTTGATTAATTACCATTTTAAGACAATCCTATCTAGAACTACATATAAGGATATATATTTATTATTTTTCTATTTTTATCTTCCAGGCACAATAGGAAATAATATTGATTCCATAGCAATCAAAAGGAAAAGAATACTATTTTAGTTACCTAATAACTAATAAAAAAAATTGTATTATATAAGATAAAATAAAGATAATACTTACTTTATTTTAATAAAAAAGATTCATATTTGTGCATGAAATTTTTGACTTGTTTAATTAATCCTTCAAAAATAAGTTTTTTATTTGTTATTAAAGGTATATTAATTAAGAGAAATAAATATATAGACTAGATAACATTCTGAGAAAATCTGATCTAAAACTACTTTTAAGGATGAATATTTATTATTTTTCTATTTTTATCTTGGAGGCTAATTAGGAAAAACTATTAATTCAACAACAAATTAGAAGAAAAATAATAATATTTTAATTACCTAATAAGATAATCCCAAAGAGGTAAATTTGTTGAAATTTTAGAAATAAAATCAATATATATTACCTGAATTTAATGACTTTGTTTATGTTCAAGGTACTTGTCCTATTATAAATACAGTTATATACTTTCTTATACTTTCAAATTATTATAATTCACTCAATATCAGAAGGAAAGTATGTTGGAATTGGCCAAAAGAAGCGAGCCACCCAACTCTTTGGCCAATTCCAACATGCTTTCCTTCTGATATTGAGTGAATTTAGTCCTGAATCGTTTTCTCCCAGCAGCTTTCCTCGTCTCTGGGTTGTCGTGTTGTTATATTGAAGCACTGCTCTCCAATCTTCAATTTCTTGTTTATGTTGAATCACTTCTCTCCAATCTTCAATTGTTGATGCACTTTTCATCAAACTTCAATTGTTGAAGCATTTCTCTTCAACCTTCAATTATTCGATCACTTCTCTCCAACTCTCGTTACTTTTTTTCTTAGTTGTGTTGGAGCACTTCTCTCCAACTTTCAATAGTTGATGCACTTCTCATCATGTCACGACCCAACTACCGGGCCGTGCGGGCACCTACTCTAATCCACCTAGATAGGAGAACCCTTACCACCCGAAGGAACAAGCAATGCAGAAAAGAAAATAAATCATTAAATAAATTCCTTAATATATGAGAAATCCTTTACAAAATGTTTGGAAAATCTTTATACAACAACTTTCGAAATTACACAACCTCTAGAACTTGCGAAAATTTGCCAACAATATAAACAACCTCCCTAGAACCTAGTCTAAGCCGGTACAAGAGCTTCTACAAGATGAGCTTATAACATCAAATGGACACAACTCCCACCATAGAAGGAAGTAGGAGCTGCTGGAAGATCACAGCAATCCCGAACTTGTGAAACATCACCAACCCTGCAACCAAACTATACCCAAAAAAGTATAGCAAGAGTAGAATCAGTACAAACACACGTACTGGTAGGCATCATCAGTGGACCCGAATTCACTCCTACCATTATATAGAAATCAAGATAAAATGCATATGGTAAATGCTTCACCCCTTTCAACATCACTTTTATCAATCCCCTCTTTCGGAACCGACCTTTCTAACCTTTCACTGCCAACTCCACCACCCTAGACTTGACCCTGACATCTAGGACTTCCCAAGTCTCGCTCATAGCTAGACTTCTCAAGGTTGCCTTGTCACCCAGACTTCTCAAGTCACCTTTAACCTTTACCCTAGTCAACTACCTTGACTAGATATCCAGACTAAATTCGGCCCACTGCCCAACTAAACCACTTATACCCAAGTATTACCTACTATTTTCTGGACCTTTCCAGGACCTCTAGGACAACTTTTCAACCTGTTTATATTAACCAGTAACTACACCCCAAACTCTCAGTCTTCCTCTCAATATACCAATCATATGGAATCCTACTGACGACCATTGACACCTTCTGTGACAACAACAAAGTTACATCTAAATCCCTTTTATTACATCACATAACTCGGATCCTCCAAGGATCCTCCATCCACACCTAAGGATTTAACAGACTACCCCGGTCTACACCAAGACCCACCCTTAAATTATTAACTATAATAATTCCTGACCGCCATTAGTACACTTAATGACAATAAATTGTGAACTTATAACCTCTTTTACATAGTTCGGACCCACCCGGATCCCCCTAACACATCTATGTGTTAACATGGCAAATCCGGTCTACACTAGACCAATTAATAATCAACATAATAGCCCGGCCTACACCAAGACCAAATGCACAATATAATATAACCACCCGGTCTACACCAAGACCAAACTCACAATACAATAACCCGACCTACACCAAGACCAAATAATAATCAACATACTAACCCCGCCTACACCAAGACCAATTAATAATCAACATAATAACCTGGCCTACACCAAGACCAATTAATAATCAACATACTAACCCGGCCTATACCAAGACCAATAATAATCAATATAATAACCCGGCCTACACCAAGACCAAATGCACAATGTAATATAACCACCCAGCCTACACCAAGACCAACTTAACCAGATATGACAGAATTCCCGGCCTCTCACGGACCATAAGCAATTATCACAATTTAAGAACACAACCCGGTCCACTCATGGAACCAATACCAGACACAACAATGCAATCAAAATAATGCAACAATGCAATAAAGTAAACCCGTACTAGGCGTGGTACCCAAGCCAACCGTTAGTATATCACATACCAGGCATGGTACCCGAGCCAACCGTTAGTATATTTCGTACCAGGCATGGTACCCGAGCCAACCATTTGTTATACCTGTACCAGGTGTGGTACCCGAGCCACCCAAATGTCAATTAATCCACAGTCAAATAATGAACAAACAACTTGTAAAACCAACGAGCAACACACTATTCAATCCACAGACTGCAAAACAGGACCCTTAGACATTCTAAACAGTTCCTCTAAGAAATGTAATTCATACAAACACTTTGATAAGAGTACAAAAATTTATAACATTCACAGGAATCGTAAGCCATCACCTACCCCATTTTGGGTAAACAATGAACCGTCAAATCCCACCTGAAGGCTAACCCCGGTTCACTCCTTTTAAACATGCAATTAATTACATTTATTCTTGACCTTCTTTCTAGGACCAAATACAACCTGGGAAAACCCTTTCCAGCCTTAGAATACAACCAACAAACATCCCAATTATACCAATTAGTCCGGAACTTCCATTTCTTACACATTTATTAATTACTAACCCTTTTCTGGTTCCCCGAACTTTTGGATATTCTAGTTTCCGCAATTTTATTAGCAAAATCATACAATTTAAGCAATGCCTAGAATATCACAACACCCTATTCCCATTCTACCATTTCCAAAGTAATCCAACAATTCAACAACTTCCTCCAGACTCCGTGCCCGAAGGCCTAACCATGGATTCTTCCTTTCATTCTATACAATAATAAGAAAATGAAAGCGGTCAATATACTCTTGGAAGAAAACCTAGCCTACCTGGATGTCGAGCAGCTGTTCCATGCCCTTTATGGCTCCGTGAAGGCATTCTTTTATGATTCTGCAATCCCGAATCCGTGGTTTCGCGTTCTTTTTACCGGAATTCCTCCTCCCCATGGCTCCCAAGCCTTAGAGCAGCCTAGAAGGGTTCTTGGAGTAACCCTCGTCTGTTTTTGGGGCTGAATGGGAGAGAATGAAATTAAAAACCCATTTTTTGGATTTTCTAATCCTGTCGCTCCGCTATAGAGGTCCACGCTTCGCTATAGCGGTACCACCGTAGCAGAACCTACCGCTATAGCAGCGCTAACCGGCGTTGACTTCCGCTATAGCGGTAATTTCTCCGCTAAAATGAAGGTCGCTACATCAGTGTGTCAACCTCTATGGGGGTTGACACGGGACATAAAGTCGTAAAGTCCCCCAAAAGTGCCCATTTTACAACGCACTTAATTTCCCAATATTTCAGAACAACCCCTTCACGTCAATCTCGATTACGGGAGTTCTACTTACCCAAATTTGATTTCAAAAAGTCCCCCGGACTCCTTTATGTCTTAGCTAAAAGAAAAACTAGCCCAAATCAAGACTCTTTACCCAATGCTTATCCGGATTTCCCTAGACCATACCTCGCTCCAAAACTGACCGAGACTAGCCTAGCCCAGAATTTTCAATTCCCAAACCCGAAAGTTTTCTGACTCAAAAATTAGCACAAAAAATTTACCCGTAATGACGAACTCGGTCATTACACATCAACACCCGTTATTTTTTTCTTGGTTGTGTTGGAGCAATTTTCTCCGACATCCAATAGTTGAAGAACTTCTCTTCAACATTCTATTGTTCGATCACTTCTCTCCATTCTCGTTGATGCACTTATCACCAACATTAAATTTTATTGATTTACTTGTAATCCACTTTCAATTTTTATTTTCACGTTTCTCTGACTTTTAGAAAAATGTTTCTTCCTCTTGTTTCATATTTGCTTGCACCTATATGGTGTTGGAAATCTTATGAAAAATACTTTAACCACGAACACTGCAAAATTTACATAGCTTGAGGCATGTCAAAAGACATTGTCCTTAAGAATATTTCATCCAGTATAGGTGTATCCCTCAGGATTCAACAAGCTCTTTTAGTATACACTAGGAACCAAAGTCTAACAAATATTAACTAAAAAAGAAAACCCAACACTCAAGAAAATGGAGGAGAAAAGGTTTGTTTGTATGATTTTTTCTCTATCTCTCTTCATTTTCCACACAAGAGCCAAAGAACATATATATAATAGGGAAAGAGGATTCCATCACAGGCTCATTAATAGTGGTAACCTGTAATGACATTCACTAACTGCACCTTAATGATATTTTGTCAAATCCTTTAATAGAGAAATAATAAGGCCACAACGGATGAAAGGTTATGGTTAGAAAAGAATAGTTAAAATCATAATAACCATGGGCCATAAAGAGGTTACTAATTATATGGCAATAATGAGTAATTTTAATTGCCAAATGTTAATAATAAAAGTCAAGAATATGAGAGTGATTATATCAAAATGATAGCCATTAAAGGCTATTGAATGAGTCAATCAATTGTTAAATCAAATCGACCAAAACCAACGGTAGGAAATAATCATATTCTTTATGAGATATAAGTTAGTTTACTAACAATCCTCCATATATCTCAAAAAGAATATTTAAGGAATAAAATAAAATAAGAAGATTTGCTGATTTTTTACACATGAGTATAATGCGTCGAATCTGGTGTCGCGTAGACTATGAACTAGACCTAGATAAAACAAGATTGAACTTACAGAACAATTAATGAAGTTTAATACTTCTATGAATCAAGAATTCTTTTGTAAGCCTAGAATCTTGTTCTATCATGTTATACTCGCACAATCTTTGTCGTTATCGTGATTTTGCGCTAAGAGGCCATGCGTGTGTCCTGGTATTCATGACTGCTCTAGAAACTTGTCACAATTTCATAGAAACGACACCACTCCACACTCATATAGGTCCAATCATCAAGTGTATTCTGCAGAGCAATATACCACCTATAAAGTATATGATTTGGATTAAGAGTATAACTCAACCCTGATTTTGCCTTGCAGCACACTATATTCACACATCATAGGAGAGACAAAAATTTAATAGTGCTTACTTGATCAACTAATGACTTGTTATTGCCCATATGAATCTAATTAATGGGATCTCCAATTACATAGGTTGGGTTACCATCATTGTTGATCTTTTCAAATTGACTTAAGTCTCACTCCCCTCGATGTTTCTTTTAGTCAGTGAATTGATCAGATTCACCTTCGACTACACATAATTTACTTACGTAAATATTTTCATCTCACAGTAGCTACTTTATCACATTATATCTCAAAATGAGTTTGTTTAATTTTCCATCGAAAAAATTATTTTTTGCTACAATTATGACAACCACAATATATAAACCCAAAATTAATGTTGATTTTGTTTTATTTGAAATACTCACTAGGAAGTCTCTTAACCACTTAGACTCATTCCCAATCAACTTCAAAACAACAAACTCTAGTTAGTTGATTTTCATGTTATGGCACCTCCACCAGTAATATACACATAATCACTAGTAGTTTTGAGATTCACATTGCACACTTCTAATACAACCAAAAATTTAATATATTTAATATTAATATTATCAACAATAAAACTGTTAAAGTCATCACTATAAATAACAATAATTCAATATGCAACACTATTGATAGCACATTCAATAAACACACTATAAAACTAATATTTTTTAAAAATATATAGCATAACCTTAGCTAAATACCCCCATACTTTCAAATATTTCAAGAACAAGGGATAACTTTTTCACATTTCAAAAGGTTTTCAATTTAGTATAAAACATACAAATTTATTCATTAAAAATAAATCACAAGCTTCATTTAATTTTTCAACAAGAATACTTTCATGTAAATAATTCCAGTAACTCTAATGCATGCTCCAACCATATGAGAACAATGAATTGCAAATAATGGCATGCTCTAACGTTGAGAAAATCATCAATAACAATAAAAAGTTATGCTAAAGATTAATGACAATTCAATGGTCATGTCATTTATCAATTGAGTCAAAGGTAAAAATTGTATAAGATTTATGGGTAATCAAAGTATGAAATAATCACAATAAATGTGTACTAAAACTATTAACAATATTTTAATAGAATAAATCTAGACAAGGATTTTTGAATACTTCCTTTTGAGATATTTTTTTTTTTTAACATAAGAAAAAACTCTAAACTAACATTTTCAAGTCTTATTAAAATGTCACAAATCATATGATTGCGTCAAGTAAATACAAACACTAGCATTTTCATATATAACTTAAAAATTTTTTGGACACAATCAAGGTTACAAAATTGATATCCCACAAAAACGTTTTGTTAACATTTTATTAAACTCAAATAGAACTTTCATGTTTAACCTTTCCATAATTCCACAAAAGACTTATTGCACAGATATTAAAATCATGTACCATCTCGGAAATGCCAATACTTTTCATATGTGAATTTAATAAGAAGAACTTTTTCATTCTAAGAACTTGAGTAGTTCTAGAATCACCAACATATATAAATCATTCTTCTTATTCAACTAATGGGGTATATGACACAAATTGTTTTAGTTAGCACAAATGTGCCCAACAACACTAAAGTCTAACACCCAATCTCTCACATTGGCCACAAGATTCGCTTGAGAAATAGCCACAATAACTATATCATCCGCTTAATCAAAATTATTTTTGTTTAGCGGGATTATCATTTCTCACCGAATCTTCTACTTCATTGAGAAGTATCAAACTTAATTTGTCACACACAAACAATTATTTTCTTCGGCCTTGCAACTATGTCTCTTTTTCATTAATAAATATAAAAATTGTATATAGTGTCGTTACGTACCTCAAAATCAGTTATATGATCTACGTACGTGCTAGCCAATTGCACCACCACCCCAAGAAGGAAGAAGCAGAACCAATCAAGAAGATATTTCTCTAAATCATGCATCCCAATTCCTTATGATGAGGAATAACCATCACTGTGGGACAAACAATATGGTACTAGTAAAGCTCTCCAGTTACATGTAAATATGAGTCTTGGGAGCAATTGTAGTGAAGCACTATCCAATTGCTGATTTAAAACACTGGAAAATGAAATTCTAAAATCATCATGGATACAATCCCATCTACCCAATTGCTGGAACTTGGCTTCTCTTGAAATGATACTTGTTCTCATCTATTTTCTGAAGAGGGTAAGCAGAATAGAAGTATTTTTCATAAGAACAAAGTATTGAGATATCCTTAAGATTGTTGGAAATCTTACGGAAAATACTTGAACAACGAACACTGCAGAAATTCACATAGCTTGAGGCTTAGGAGGGTGTGAATTTCCCACATACCTTGATTGAAGATAACCCACTTGAATTGAAAAGACTTAGGAGGCTTGAACTTGGAGCTTGAGACTTGGAGCTTGGAGAGAGACTTTTCCTTTTTGGGAGAAGAATGAAGGGTTTAGAAGAGACTTAGGATAATAAGGGTGAAAACACTTCTTGAAATAGTCAAAGCGACCTCACTTAGGAGTTAAAAGAGTGGATAATGATAAAAATACCCCTGGGAAATAATTAAGAAAAAGCTGGAAAAAGATCGGCTTCAGGGACCACGAGTTGGTCGATGGTCCGTCGTCCAAAAGGACGGACCGTCAAATGGATCCGTGGATTCTCAGGCATTTAGATAAGGCTACTGGAAGTGCACTCCACGAGTCACTCTAAGGTCCATACTTCCAAACGACGGACCATCTTGTTGACCCGTGGTTTGCCACTGACACTCATTGGAGCTACTGGAATTGCATTCCACGAGTCATACTACGGTCCGTACTCCCAAACGATGGACCGTCCTATAGACTCGTGGTTTGCCTTGAGGGACTTTGGCCCTCTAAACTTCAGGGATTACGGGTGGGGATGACGGTCCATCGTTTAGAAGGACGGATCGTCCTTCAACTCGTCATTTCTGGGTCAGTCTTAGAGGTCTTCTGGAAATTGGACGACGGAGCGTAGGACAGACCATGGTTCCAAACCACGAACCGTCGACTGACTCATCGACTCTGGAAACTTGAGATTTTTCTGAGATTTTAACTTAGATAGCTGGTTTGATTTTCGAGGTGTTACAAAATCACCCCCTTGGGATCATTCGTCCTCGAATGAAGACTAAACAGGGAAACTAAAGGGGTAACAACCCAACCAAACATCAAAACAAGGAAATCAAGGAGTAAACATGAAAACTGAATTTTTAACTTTTAAAACATGATAAACTAACTTCGAAAACATGCATACATGCTAGGATCATGAGAGAAAATGATAGGATAGGATCGAAGGAACATACTAAGGAGGAAACTGGTACCTCAAGCTGGAACTGAATCGGAAAGAAAGAGATGAGGATATTTAGCCTTCATGGCCTCTTCTGCTTACCAAGTAGCACCCTCTACAAGCTGATTCCTCCAAAGGACTTTCACAGAAGTGATTTCTTTGTTCCTCAACCTCCGAATCTGACGATCAAGCATCTCCACGGGAACCTCCTCACAAGTGAGATTATCCTTCACCCCCATATCCCTCAAAGGAACAATCAAGGCCGGATCACCAACACATTTCTTCAACAAGGAAACATGGAACACCGGATGAATAGCTTCCAAATCCGAAGGGAAGTCCAACTCATAAGCAACACTACCAACTCTCCTCAAAATCCGATAAGGACCTACAAGATGGGGAATGAGCTTTCCTTTATTGCCAAATCTCATCACACCCTTCATGGGTGACACTTTCAGAAAAACCCAATTATCAACTCCAAATTCCAACTCCCTTCTTCTCACATCTGCATATGATTTCTGTCGACTCTGAGCGGTCTTCAACCTCTCCCGAATAAGCTGAACCTTCTCTACGATCTCATGCATAGAATCTGGACCGATCAAGGTCGCCTTACCAACCTCTAACCAACCGATAGGAGATCTACATCTCCAACCATAAAGGGCCTCATAAGGAGCCATATGAATACAAGAGTGGAAGTTGTTGTTGTAGGCAAACTCGATAAGAGGTAAGTGATCATCCCAATTACCTTTGAAATCGATCACTCAAGGTCTCAACATATCTTCCAAAGTCTAAATAGTACACTCTGCCTGGACATCTGTCTGAGGGTGAAAAGCTGTGCTAAGCTTCACCTGGGTACCAAGACCTCTCTGAAATGATATCCAAAACTGAGATGTAAACTGAGGACCTCTATCTGAAATGATGGACAAAGGAACACCATGCAATCAAACTATCTCCCGAATGTAAAGTCTAGAATAATCGTCTACTGAATCAGCAAGCTTAACAACCAAGAAATAGGATGCCTTGGTCATCCAATCTACAATCACCCAAATGGAGTCATGTTGCCTTCGAGTACGAGGCAAATCCGTAATGAAGTCCATATTGATCTCTTCCCATTTCCAAGTGGGGAGGTCAATATCCTGAATCATGCCACCTGGTCGCTGGTGCTCTACCTTCACCTACTGACAGTTGGGACACTTGGCCACAAACTCGACTACATCCCTCTTCATACCATTCCACCAATAGACTTCCCATAGATCACGGTACATCTTGGTGGCACTCGGATGAATGGAATATCTAGAACTGTGAGCCTCAGTCAGAATCTACTATCTCAACCCATCTACATCTGGCACACATAGATGACCCTAATAACGAAGCACACCATCCCCCCCTTGGGAAAAAACCTCAACCCGCTGCTGATGAACTGCACCCTTAAGATGAGGTAGAATAGGATCCTTGTCTTGATTTACCTTCACCTCCACTACCAAAGATGATTCAACACCATTTTGGACAATAACTCCACCCTCGGTCGAGTCCATAAGTCGCACTACCAATCGGGCAAGTCGATGAACATCTTTCACCAACTCTTTCTTACCATCTTCAATCAAGGCCACACTACCCATGGACAATCTACTCAAAGAATCCGCCACAACATAGGCTTTACCCAGGTGGTAAAGCACACTCATATCATAGTCCTTAAGGAGCTCAAGCGATCTCCTTTGTCGTAAATTCAGTTCCTTCTGAGTAAACACATACTGAGGACTTTTGTGATCGGTGAACACATCAACATGCACACTATATAAGTAGTGGCTCCAAATCTTCAAAGCAAATACTACAACTGCTAGCTCAAGATCATGAGTAGGGTAGTTCTTCTCATAAACCTTAAACTGTCTCGAGGCATAAGCAATCACCTTACCCCGCTGCATCAAAAAACACAACCCAAACCAACCCTGGAAGTATCACAATACACCACAAAATCATCCAAATCCTCGGGTAGGGTCAACACTGGAGCGGTGGTCAATCTAGTCTTCAATTCCTGAAAACTTTCTCACAAGTGTCGGACCACTGAAATTTTACCTTCTTCTGAGTCAATCGAGTCAAAGGCAAATCAATGGAAGAGAAACCCTCTATGAACCTCCTATAATAACCAGCCAAACCCAAGAAACTCCGAATATCCAATGGGGAAGTAGGTCTAGGCCAGTTCTTCACTACTTCGATCTTTTGCGAATCCACACAAATACCATCACTAGACACAATGTGACCAGAAAAGAACTGGACTGCATCCAGAACTCACACTTGCTAAACTTAGCAAACAACTGTCTATCCTTGAGGGTTTGCAACACCACCCTCAAATGATCCGCATGCTCCTCCTCACTCTGAGAATAGATAAGGATATCATCAATGAACACAATCACAAACATGTCCAAATACGACTTGAACACACGGTTCATCAAATCCATAAAAGCTGTAGGAGCATTGGTTAGACCAAAAGACATAACAACAAACTCATAATGACCATACTGAGTCCTGAAGGCTGTCTTCGGGATATCACGCTCCCGAACCTAAAGCTGATGATAACCGGATCTAAAGTCGATCTTGGAGAACAAACTAGCAACCTGAAGCTGATCGAACAAGTCATCAATCCTAGGAATGGGATACTTGTTATTGATTGTGACCTTGTTCAACTAGCGGTAATCAATACACATCCTAAGGGAACCATCTTTCTTTCTAACAAACAAAACCGAGGCACCCCATGGAGAAATGCTAGGCCTGATGAAACCCTTATCAAGAAGATCCTTAAACTGATCCTTTAACTCTTTAAGCTCCACGGGTGCCATCCTATAGGGAGAAATAAAGATAGAATTTGTATCTGGAAGAAGATCTATCCCAAAGTCGATCTTCCGCTCGGGAGGGACTCCGGGCAAATCCTCGAGAAATACTTCTAGAAATTCATTAGCAACAGGGACAAATTGAAGATATGGGGTCCCGGACTTCGTGTCCATGACCCAAATAATATGATAGACATAACCCCTAGAAATCATCTACCCAGCCTTAAGATAGGATATGAAATGGCGTTTTGTAGAAGGGGGACTACCTTGCCACTCTAAGACGGGTTCATTAGGAAACTTGAAACTAACAACCCGAGTACAACAATTAATAGAAGCATAACATGGATACAACTAATCCATACCAAGAATAACATCAAAATCAGTCATCTCCAACTCTACTAAATCCACTGAAGTGACTCTATGAAGGACTGAGATAGGGCAATTTTGGTAGATTCTTTCGGCTAGGAATGACTCACCAACAGGAGTAGAAACACAAAAGGGTTCTAAAAGCAATTTAGAACAAACTTCGAATTTGCATGCCACATAAGGGGTCACAAAAGATAAGGAAGCACCGGGGTCCAACAAAGCATACACATCAAAAGAGAAGACTTTCAACATACCAGTAACAACATCTGGGGAACCCTCCTGATCCTGACGAGAGGATATAACATAGAGGTGGTTCTGGCGCTGACCACCAGAACTAGAAGCTGCGCCCTGCTGGGCTGGTCTAACTCCTGAAGCTGTCGGGGTAGACTGAGTCCTACATACCTGTCCCTTCCTAGATGAATGGGAATCTATGATACGGTGTCCAAGCTGACCACAACCAAAGAAACTGCCTGATCCGGTTAAGCACTCGCCAACATGACTCTTCCCACACTTTCCACAAGCGGGGAAAGAAGGCCCCTTAGCAACACTTCCCTGAGACTGGGAATAGGAACCATATCCTCTACCACTCTGATCATGATGAGGCCTCTCAGCCTGGGTAGGAGAACTAGCAAAATAATGAATAGATCCTGATGACTTCTTCTGGAAAGAGGAGTGATGTCCGCCTCCGGACCTGTGATGACCGAAACCTGATCCCTCGGATCTAGCCCTCTTATTCTCCCTCGCCATCTCCCTAAGCTTGTCACCCTAAATATGATGGGCATGTGTCATGAGTCGGGAAATATTCATATCACTCAGAAGAAAAGCAAACCTACACTCTTTCTTCATCATATCAGAAACCCCATAGATAAACTTTCTCATTTGATCATGCGGGTCCGCTACCATGGAGGGGGAAAAACCTATACAACTGGGTGAACTTCAAACTATAATCTTGGTCTGACATCGAACCATGTCTCAAGTTCACAAACTCCTCAACCTTCACTTGCCTCAACTCTCGGGGAAAGAACCTATCAAGGAAGGCCCTCTCAAAACACTCCCATATCGTGGGGACCGTGTCCCTCACTCTAGCCTCCTTCCGTTGAGTGAACCAAATATGAGCTACATCCTTGAGTTGATAGGATGCAAGATCTACACAATTAACACCAACCACTTGCATAACATTGAAGATCTTCCTCCATTCATCAATAAAGTTGAGCGAGTCCTTAATCACTTTTGAACCTTAAAACTCAGGCGGGTTCATACAGATGAAGTCACGAACTCAGGCCGCTACCCCACCTTGAGGGTGAACGGGGGCAGGAGCCTGCTAATGGCCTGAGTGGCCAAGGTCTGGGCTAGTAAATGGATGGCATTCCTGAAATCCTCATTAGTGACCTCGGGGGCCGGAACTGGAGGAACGGCATCTTGAGTGGCTTGGTTAGGCATAGAACATCGAGGCATGATCTGAAACGTACAAGGCAAGGATTAGAAGAACATTAGAGTTAAGCTCTATCTCACAACATGATTATGAAAGAAGTGGAGTTTTCTAAGACACCTCATAGATCCTCCCTCATATGTGTGGCGCGCTTCACACACATGAAAGAGACTCTACATGATGCAGCTTTCAGACATCGTAGAACTTTTGAACCTGAGGCTTTGATACCAAGTTTGTCACGCCCCGAGGTTACCCCCTAGACGTAACACGGGACTTGAGACCGCAAGTGCCCCAAGCTAACCCCTTGGTCATAGCATACTCAAGAATAACAAAGATAAGCGGAAGCATAATAGATAAAGCCAGAATAGCATAAATAGATAGTCGAGTCAAATAGAGGTACAAATCCAGAAGAAGACTCAACATACTGACTATGTCTAAATATCCTCTACTCATGATATAAAGAGTTGCTAGGACAATACCCTAGCTAACCCGAAGTACGGAAATAAGAAGCTAATCGCAAGCTAAGAACATCACTAGTCCTCGACCTAAGAGGACTCACCAACAACTGACAGATAGAGTGGCCTGGAAGCTCTAGACACGTGCCTGAGGAGGAATACCTGAATCTGCATCATCAAAGGATGCAACGCAAGAAATGCGGTCAGTACTATGGAATGTACTGAGTATGTGAGAGATGCATAAATTTAAGAAGACATGCTTAAAACGTAAATAAAACTTAGTTCATGCATAAATAAAGTTTCAAAGGGTAGATACCATTTATAGAATTGTACATCATGAAATAAGAGTAAATCTCAAGTAAGCATCATAAATTCAAATAAGTCAAAGCTTCATACGGGAGTTTCTTATAACCGACAATAGACCATGTGAGCTACATGGAATCTAACTATATAACCCTAGTTAGAAAAGCTGACTTGAACCGTACCAAGGAATGAGTCACCATACCCAACTATATAACCCTAGTTGGCAAAACTTCCTTATGCCCCGCTAAGGCAAGGGCACCATTTTCAATGAGTGGAACCACTTTCATACGCCAATCGGGCGATAAATAACCTACACTGGAAATATAGTTTTTGGACTTTGGTAAAATCAGACCCTCATCGCTCGGTGCTAAATACTACTCCCAAAACATGCATTTAGCTCATAATCTCATGAAGGTATAATCGAATACCAAAATCATCTTTGAAAAGAATGAAGACACATCGAGTTCCATGCAATTCTCATATCATAAATTCTTTGAGTAAGGCATAGCCATAATTCAAATTATACTTTTCTTTCTAAATTCATACTTGAAGAATTAGGCATGCAATTTCATAAATTCATAAAGTTCATGATATCTAATCATGTCCAATTTCACTTGAAAACATGCATTTCAATGGAGTCATGCTAGAATTCAACTTCAATGCATGGGCTTTTAAATCCAATAAAGGAATCATAATCAAATCATGAATAAGCAATGAGAAACCATGAATTTAAGTATAGAAACTGATATCATAAGAATTTTCCCAATTTAGATCAAAACCCTAATTTCATAAGTTCATAATTTCAAATAAGAGTTGGGGGTTTTGGGCACAAGGGTGAGAGGAACCCATTGTTGAATACCCACATACCTTGATTGAAGATAACCCACTTGAATTGAAAAGATTTTGGAGGCTTGAACTTGGAGCTTGAGACTTGGAGCTTGGAGAGGGACTTTTCCTTTTTGGGAGAAGAATGAAGGGTTTAGAAGAGACTTAGGATAATAAGGGTGAAAACCCTTCTTGAAATAGTCAAAGCGACCTCACTTAGGAGTTAAAAGGGTGGGTAATGACTAAAATACCCCTGAGAAATAATTAAGAAAAAGCTGGAAAAAGATCGGCTTCAGGGACCACGAGTTGGTCGACGGTCCGTCGTCCAAAAGGACGGGCTGTCAAATTGATCCATGGTTTCTCAGTCATTTAGATAAGGCTACTGGAAGTGCACTCCACAAGTCACTCTACGGTCTGTATTTCCAAATGACGGACCATCCTGTTGACCCGTGGTTTGCCACTGACACTCATTGGAGATACTGGAATTGCATTCCACGAGTCATACTATGGTCCGTACTCCCAAATGATGGACAGTTCTGTTGACTCGTGGTTTGCCTTGAGGCACTTTGGCCCTCTGAACTTCAGGGATTATGGGTGGGGATGACGGTCCGTCGTCCAGAAGGACATACCATCCTTCAACTTGTCATTTCAGGGTCAGTCTTAGAGGTCTTCTAGAAATTGGACGACGGAGCACATGACGGACCGTGGTTCCAAACCACGAACCGTCGACTGACTCGTCGTCTCTGAAAACTTGATATTTTTCTGAGATTTTAACTTAGATAGCTAGTTTGATTTCTGAGGTGTTACAATGACATTCACTAACTGCACCTTAATGATATATTGTCAAATTCTTTAATAGTGAAATAATAAGGCCACAACGGATGAAATGTTATGGTTAGAAAAGAATAATTAAAATCATAATAACCATGGGCCATAAAGAGGCTACTAATTATATGGCAACAAAGAGCAATTTTAATTTCCAAATGTTGACAATAAAAGTCAAGAATATGAGAGTGATTATACCAAAATTATAGCCATTAAAAGGCTATTAATGAGTCAAGCAATTGTTAAATCAAATTGACCAAAACCAACGGTAGGAAATAATCATATTCTTTATAAGATATAAGTGAGCTTACTAACATTTGGATCTTGTAATATTTTTCTCATAATCCTCTTAGCATGACTGTTTTTCATGCATATATCGTTGGCCCGATGTTTGTCAATATATCATTGATCATACTGGTGACATATATGGGTTATAGTCGCCTGCTTGCAGTGAAAGCTCATTGATTCTCTATCAAGATTGTGGAAGCTCTGCCAATTTGAAGGAAATAAAAGTACCTAAAGGAATAATATAGACACAAGTAAAACATCTAACAATGGCTAAATAAAAAAATTAATCAAACTAGAGAGAATAGGTAGGAGGCTTTATTCAATAACTCAAAAGATTTTAATATTCACTACAAGAAAATATGTAACATAGCACCCTATTTATAATACTAGAAAGCAAAATTAAATCAGGCTAGAAAATCTATTCCTATATGAATAAAGATAAATAATTTCTAACTATACATGAATTAAATAAATACCAAATACCCAATCCCAACCAACTTAAGATTCCTATTCTTGGTTTATTTCCTACTCCTAACTAGAGATGAATTAATAGTTGTCGCTTGATTGTCACTTTCAACTTTAAGTGTGGCTCGCGGTTGGAAAAGATTGAGTTGTGAATTTTAAATGGTCAAGTCTTCATAAGATCAAGTCAGTTTTCATTAGGACGCATTGAAAAATAAATCAGCTTATTAAAATCCAATAACCAACTCTTGAACAAATGTCTTATACTGGTTTATCGAGAGAGTTGGATATTGTCGAATGCCAGAATCCGAAATCTTTAGATCTATCATATGTGAGAACATAGTGAGATTTGAGAGAAGTAATGAAAAATTATTTGAGTCTATGAATAAAATATTTTTTATCATGTCTGTTCTCTATGATGATTCTTAGAAGATATTTTCTATACTTGCCACTGTTTGCCTTGCTTTTGTTTGTGCTTCAGAATTTTAAAACATGACTTACTTAGTAATACTTCATAATACTCATTAAAATATTTAACTTATATAGAGGTTTCAGTATCGTCTTGGTGACTTTTAACTGCGAGTGGGCAAAGTTGTCCCAATAAACTATGAGAACTTGAGGGGAATAATTATGGAGGTATGCTCCAACACCTTAAAAAGATTTCTCATTCTGGTTATTTTCCGGTCATTGAGTAGTCTTCTTAAAATTTAATCCCATCCATGTTGTTCCCAGACCTCTTGAATGGTTGTAACATGTATGAACAGGATGGGGACTTACTCCTTTAAAGTTTCTGTCTTTCTTCTGGTCATACTATATGTTAGTTTGGTGTTTTTAGCTTTCCATTGCTTTTCTCCACCTTGTCGTTGCACTGCAATGGTACTCAAAAAATTTTAAGGAATTTCTGGCCTCACAAGATATTTGTTTCTTTTGTAGATGGAGTATCTTTTGATTTCCTCATGGAAGACATCACACCAAATTACGGGTGGCTTCTTCGACATATCGAAGGAAGCTCTTGAAAAAGATCATTACTTGGTCATTTTGTTCACATTGAACCAAATTTTAAGAGTATGGCCTCTCTGATCAATATACTTCACAGAACATAACTATATAATATGCTAATATCAAGGCTCAAATGGTAGCAACGGCTCGATCATCACAAGCAGCGAGAAATTAGAATGTTTTGTTGGCATTATAAGATTTTCCTTTAGATCAAGATATCAGTTCTTTATGTTTAGAAACAGATTGGGAATATGCACATAAAATGTGATGTCTTTAAATTTCCAATAGTAAGCAATCTTAAACCTACGTAATTATAATACATAAACTTAAGAAAAAATAATAATGTATGCAAACTTTGGATTGCATTTTTACTTTTATAAGACAAACCGTGGCATGTGTCGATCAAAGTAGGAAGTAAGAAGACATATAGGTTTGGATAAACGGAAGGTGGAAGTTCATCAAGAAACAAATGAAGTAAGAAAGTCTATAGTAAGCTCTTACATTATATGCATTTTGTTGGATGATTATAGATTGTTTGGCCAAGTTACAGAAAACCTAAAAGTGCTAAAAAAACTTCAAAAAACATAAATGCAAGAAGTGATGACCTAGCCTTACCTTGAATTTTTTTAATAAGAAGTGATCATTTCCACGACGATGCTAAACTTTATGTCATGACCCAAGACTAGGCCCCAGATGTAACAGCAACCCAAACCAGTAAAGGCCCGAGTAAACCCCTTAGCATACATCATACACACATTTATAAAAGATTTGCAAAAAATAGGCCCAGTGTACAATAAATCCAACTGAATAAGATAGTCAACCAACGTCTTACTAATACCAGGCTACATAGCCTCTAACATAAAGAATAAACTCCTTAGTCGAGACATGGCCCCGACGATGCCATAAAATATACTAGAGTTCTCCAATCAACTAATAAAAGGGAAATATATGCATTCCGAAAGTATGGAGGGCTCACCGCTTACTTATCGAAATCCTGAAGAGTCCTAGTGCTTCACAGAACCACGAGGAAAGGTCTATGAACCTGCATCATAAAAAGATGCAGCGTTCGAGGATGGTCAGTATGACGAGTATTGACATGAAACTCGAGGGAAGGGACAACACAGTTTATAAAGAAAGTCATAAAATATAACATAGATCATGAACATAGAATATGGGGCAATTTCTAACTGAACAAATAAAACATTTAAACATGCATTACTTCTGGACTAGATGGTATCACAAATAGTTTTTTCACCATGGGCTATGTGGGTCCGACCATAGCTCGATCGGCAGAGCCTCCAATCCAAGTTTGCCATAAGGATCGGAGCGTCATGTCATAATAACCTCATAACTGCATATATCTGAACAAGTCAAGCATATAGTAAATGGCCCCATTCGACTCATAGTGAAGAGCCCCGTTCGACTCATACCCGTGTCGGCAAAACATGGTTTCAGGTGATGAGCCCCGTTCGACTCATACCTTCTCGGTTAACCATCTAATCCTCTTAAGCCCATGTTTTAACATTTCACAACATTTAACAAATCGTTCATTTGGGACTCTTAACATTCTTAAGGCATTTGTAGGTTGGTATCGTCATACCAAGACTTGCAAGTCATACATATCATATTATGACATCATCATTCATACATCAATAGTTCCGTATTTAAGGATCTTAAACTCATTTAAACATAGGTCCCTCAAAGTTATTATCTCATTATTTATCAAGTAATCATTTCAAAATCAAGGGATTTAAGAAGATCCTTTTCTTTCCGTCAAAACCAATATTTGGATAGTAAGTCAACTTTCAAAGGCAACGTTACTTAAAGTTTCAAATCTGCCCCAATTTAAATAATCCATAATTAAGTTAATGCTTCAAACCATAACTTTAAAATAGATACGGATGATTTCATAGAAAAATATTTAAAACTTCAAGAAACCTTTTCCTTTTGAAAATCCTTCAACTATTCACATACAACACTAGTATAGATTTTGTATTAAATCAGAGAAACACAATACATACGAGTCTAGTTAAAAGGGGATTGTTCAACATACCTTTTGATGGAGAAACACGAAGAAAAACTTTGAGTTTTGCCTTTGAACTATGAACCCTAAGTGCTTTTGCTTCAAGAACTTTGAGGAGAGAAGTAACACACTTTGTTGGATTTAATTCGTGCCTTAGGAGGTTTAGGAACATTTAGAATAAGTGGGGAATGGTTTGGGTAAGAAAAAGACTGGAAAGCCTCTTTAAAATGCGTGAGAAAAGTCAAAAAGAAGGCCGCCAGGGCAGCCTCCGTGACACGGAGCTTATCATGGAGATCAGCCTCTGTGTCATGTCGCTATCGTGGAAGTCCTCTGAACTGAGCCAAAAATCCAATTTTCCTGGCCCCGTGCTCTATGGAACGGGGCTAATGTGATAGTATAGTGTTTTTGGGCTCCGAAACATATTTTTCTCACGTTCCTTACTCCCAAAAACTCCCCGAATCAATTTACCAACATCCCCAGGGGTTTTAAATTCCAATAAACTCATCTTTCTAAGTTTTACAATCACAATGAGGAACGTTAGAATTTACAGGGCGTTACATTATCCCCCCTTGGGATCATTCATCCCAGAATGATGATTATGAGAACTTTTAGCACATATAAGAGTACGAATGAGACATAAGGAATAACGTACAAAGGAGTTAGAGGAAAGCTAAGATTTAGTACCTTAATTAACTTTGTCCAGAGCGTCAAAGAAGAAGGGATATCTAGACTTAATGTCCTTTTCCAATTCCCAAGTAGCTTCTTCCGCGTTTTGATTCTTCCATAGCACCTTTACCGAAGCTATTTCTTTGGTCTTTAACTTTCACACTTGTCAGTCCAAGATCTCTATGGGAACCTCTTCATATGATAATAAATCTTTCACTCCAATGTTCTCAACAGGGACCACTAGCAAAGGATCACCCACACACTTTTTGAGCATAGACACATGGAATACAGGATGAACAGATGCCAAACTCATAGGTAACTTCAACTCATAAGCGACATTTCCAATCTTCTTTAAATTCTGATAAGGGACAATATAGTGAGGACTGAGCTTACCCTTTTGCCCAAACCTCATAACTCCCTTCATAGGAGAGACTTTTAAGAACACCCAATCGCTAACGTTGAATTCCAACTCCCTCCTTCTAACATTCGCATAAAACTTTTGACGACCATGGGCAGTCTTTAGTCTCTCTCGAATGGACTTAACTTTCCCCATGGCTTGATTCACAAGGTCTGGCCCCTACAATATAGCTTCTCCTACCTCATACCATCCAATAGGAGACTACATCTCCTACTATAAAGAGCCTCGAATGGTGCCATTTGGATACTTGAGTGATAACTATTGTTGTAGGAGAATTCAATGAGAGGCAAGTGATCTACCCAACTACCTTTGAAATCAATAATGCACACTCTTAACAGATCTTCCAAGGTCTGAATGGTGCATTTCGCTTGCCCATCCGTTTGAGGATGGAAAGCGGTACTAAGGTTCACCTGCGTACCCAAACCTTTCTGAAAGGCTCTCCAAAACTGAGAAGTGAATTGGGTACCTCTGTCAGATATAATGGACACTGGTGCACCATGCAATCTAACAATCTTCTGAATGTACAACCTCGCATAATATTCCCCCAAATAAGTCATCCTCACAGGCAGACAATGAGCAGACTTGGTCATTCAATACCCAATGATCTAAATGGAATCAAATTGGTTACGTGAATGCGAGAGACCGGTGATAAAATCCATGTTTATCATCTCCCATTTCCATATCAAAATGGCTATATCTTGGGATGTACAACCAGGCCTTAGGTGTTCAACCTTAACTTGCTGACAGGTGGTACACTTAGCAACTACATCAACCACCTCTCTCTTCATATTATTCCACCCATACAATTCTTTCAAGTTGTGATACATTTTAGTAGAGCCAGGGTGCACAGTGTACCTGGAAGTATGAGACTCAGCTAAGATCCTCTCGCACAAGCCATCTACATTCGGTATACATACTCTCCCTTGATACCGCAAGATGCCATCCCCTCATATTTCGAAGTCCATAATCTTCTGCTTCCCCACATCCTCCCGAATTTGCATAAGTATGGGATCATTAGCTTGTTTTCCCTTTACTTCAGCACCCAAGGATGACTTAGCCATCTCATGTATCATAATTATACCAACCTCGGAATCCACTAGCCGGACTCCTAAGTGTGCAAGTCGATGTATATCCTTCACCAGTCCCTTCTTTTGCTCCTCCACGTGAGAAAGACACCCCATAGACAACCTGTTAAGAGCATTAACAACTACGTCAGCCTAAATTGGGTGATAGTGCAGGCTCATATCGTAGTCCTTCAATAATTCGAGCCACCTCCTCTGCCTGAGAGTCATATCCTTCTGAGTGAACACATATTGCAAACTCCTATGATCACTGAAGATGTCCACGTGCACCCCATACAAATACTGATGCCAAATCTTAAGTGCAAAAACTACCGCCACTAATTCAAGATCATGGGTTGGGTAGTTTTTCTCATGCACTTTAAGCTACCTGGAAGCATATGTCACAACCTTGCCATGCTGCATAAGTACACATCCAAGTCCCACCCGAGATGCATCACAATAAACTACGAATGCCTCAATGCCCTCAGGTAGAGTCAAGATAAGAGCAGAAGTCAAACAATCCTTTAATTTTTCAAAACTACTTTCGCAAACATCGGACCATATGAACTTAGCCTTTTTCTGCGTTAGTTTTGTCAATGGAGCATCTATAGAGGAAAAATTCTCCACAAATCTCCTATAGTATCTTGCCAAACCCAAGAAGATCCTAATTTCCATCGGAGTCGTGGGTCTGGGCTATTTCTTTACCATTTTAATCTTTTGAGGATCCACTGTAATCCCCTTATTAGACATAATATGGCCGAGGAGAGCCACCGAGTCTAGCCAAAATTTGCACTTGGAGAACTTGGCATATAATTCTCGCTCCTTAAGAGTCTGAAGTATGATACAAAGGTTATTGGAATGCTCCTTCTCATTCCGAGAGTAAAACAGTATGCCATCAATAAATACTATTACAAACATATCCAAAAACTATTTAAACACACTGTTCATAAAATCCATGAATGCTGCAGGAGCATTAGCCAAACCGAAGGACATGACTAAGAGTTCAAAATGGCCATACCGAGTGCGGAAAGCAGTCTTAGGAATATCAGTCTCCCTAACCTTCAACTAATGATAACCCGAATAGAGATCTATTTTGGAGAAACACTTAGCGCCCTGAAATTGGTCGAAAAGGTCATTGATTCTAGAAAGAGGGTTCTTATTTTTCATCGTTACCTTTTTTAGTTGGTGATAATCAATACACATACGAAGGGACCCATCTTTATTTTGCACGAAGAGAATGGGAGCACCCCAAGGGGAAATACTAGGATGGATAAAACCTTTGTCAAAGAGGTCTTTTAATTGTTCCTTAAACTCTTTCAACTCCGCGGGATCCATTCTATAAGGTGGAATAGAAATGGTTCTAGTGTCAGGTAGAAGGTCTATTCCAAAGTCTACTTCCCTATTGGGAGGAACCCCGGGAAGGTCTTCACGGAACACCTCGAAAAATTCATTGACAATGGGAACGAACTAGAGTAGAGGGATTTCGACATTAGAATCCCTGACCCGTACTAAATGGTACAAACACCCTTTGGATATCATCTTTCGAGCCCTAATATAACAGATAAACCTTCCCTTAGGTCCTACGGGACTACCCTCTCATTCACGGACTGGTTTATTAGGGAAATAAAATTTGACCTTTCTAGTCCTATAGTCCATATAAGCATAGCAGGAGTGAAGCCAATCCATCCCCAAAAATGCATAAAACTCTATCATATCAAGTTCTACCAAACCACCACTATATCTCTAAGTAAAATAGTAACAACACAATTCTTATAGACCGTCTTAGTGACAATGGAATCACTGACAGGGGTGGAGACTAAGAAGGGTTCAAGAATATTTTCGGAAGCAAAACCAAAATTTACAACCACATAGAGGGTCACATAAGATAAGGTGGAACTAGGATCAAGTGACACATAAACATCATGAGAAAAATTTGTAACATACTCGTGACAACATCTGGCAAAGCCTCTAATTCCTGGCGAGTGGATAGTCCATATAGACGGTTAAGACCCCCAATTGTACTCGAAGTAGCACCTTTTATAAGAAGGGCTAAAGAAGTAGTGGCTTGGGTATTAGTACCCCAGAAGTACCTTTAGTCGAGGGACAATCACGCTGAATATGGCCGGGTTGGACGCACCCATAACATTTACGACAACTATGATAGCACTTTCCATGGTGAAACTTTCCACAAGTACTGCAATAAGGGTATGATAGAGAGGACTGGGACATTGTGCCCTGTGACTAGTACCCGACATCTTAGAACCATGATTGTGCTGGAATCACTAATCGCCCGAAGCTTTGGGGCAGGTGCACTAGCAGATGAATGAACATGACCCCAAGATCTCTTTCTAAACCGACGTCTGTCCCCCTTACTAATATGCTGATGGTCTGCCTCCTTATCTACTGGTCTTACCCTCTTATTTTGGTGCTCTTCCGCCTCAGCCTACTTTTTCTTCTCTTCCTTAACTTGTTGTATGTATACCACTAACCTGGATAGATCTATGTACTTGTTCAACGTAGCCTCTTTACATGCCAACACCAAGTCACCTGAGATGCCATTTTCGAACTTCCTCATTCGAGCCCTCATATTGGATACAAATTCTGGAGAATAACGAGATAGTTGGTTAAACTTCAAAGCGTACTCGTTGAATGCCATATTACCTTGCTTTAGATTCACAAACTCTTCAGCCTTAGCTTCCCTCAACTCTTGGGGGAAGTTGTGGTCAAGGAAAGCTTCGGAAAAGTCTTTCCAAATGGCAGGCATCCTCACCCCTTATCTCTTCCCACTCATCATACCACTGATAGGACACCCCTTTCAGCTAGTAGGCTACCATCTCTACCCCCTCAGTGTCACTAACATGCATTACCCTGAATATCTTCTCCATTTTGTCCATGAAATCCTGAGGATCCTCTTCGACATTGGACCCCGTGAAGACTAGTGGGTTCAACCAGATGAATTGGCCCACCCTAGTAGCATCTAAAGACCTATTGTACGCACTAACTCTGCCTGACCGGCGAGACTGGGAGGACACAATTTGAGCAAGAATATGCTAGTCTGTCCGAACTCAGCATTAGTAACCTCGCCCTATAGAGACTGGACTCAAGTAGTACCAGTCATAGGAGTTTGAGTGGGGACCGTAAAATGATCAGTAGTAGGAGGAACTAGTGGGGGTCCAGGTAGGAGCGATGGGATCAGCTGTGCAGACGCCATAATGGGTCTGTATTCCATGAGTGGGATGAACCTCTTCAGCAGTTGTCCCTAGAGGGACTGAAGTTCCGACCATAGCCCCTGATCCGATAGTCCTTCTTGGAGGCATGATCTGAAATGCGGGAAATTTAAGAGTTAGAAGAATCCTCCTAGAATTAGGCTTATTTAGCACGAAATAGAATATGAAGAAAGGGAAACATTCCTAAATACCTTGTAGCCTCCGCTTTATAGGTGTGGCGCGCTTCACACCCATAAAATAGACTCTACTCAACACGACTTTGTAGACACCCTAGGACCATGAACCGTGCTCTGATACTAAGTTTGTCATGATCCAAGACTAGGCCCCGGATGTAACGGGTAACCCAAACTTGTAAAGGCCTGAGTAAACCCCTTAGCATACATCATACACACATTTATAAAAGATTTGCAAAAAACAGGCCTAATGTACAATAAATCCAACAGAATAAGATACTCAACCTACATCTTACCAATTCCAGTCTACAAAGCCTCTAACATGGAAAATAAACTCCTAAGTCAGGATATGTCCCTGAGATACCATAAAACATACTAGAGTTCTCCAATCAACTAATAAAAGGGAAACATATGCCTTCTGAAAGTATGGAGGGCTCACCGCTTGCTTATCGCAATCCCAAAGAATTCTAGTGCCGTAAAGAACCACGAGGAAAGGTCTCCGAACCTGCATCATAAAAAGATGCAGAATCTGAGGATGATCAGTATGACGAGTACTGGCATGCAACCCAGGAAAAGGGATATTACAATTTATAAATCAAGTCATAAAATATAACATAGATCATGAACATAGAATATGGGGCAATTTTTAAATCAACAAATAAAACATTTAAATATGCATAACTTTTGGACTAAATGGTATCACCAACATTTATTTCACCATGGGCTATGTGGGTTCGACCATCCCTCAAAGTTATAATCTCATTATTTATCAAGTAATCATTTCAAAATCGAGGGATTTAAAAAGATCATTTTATTTCCGTCAAAACTAGTATTTAGATAGTAAGTCAACTTTTGAAGGAAACGTTACTTAAAGTTTCAAATCTACCCCAATTTCAATAATCCTTAATTAAAGTCATGCTTTAAACCATAACTTTGAAATATATACAGATGATTTCATAGAAAAACATTTAAAACTTCAAGTAACCTTTTCCTTTCGAAAATCCTTCAACCATTCACATACAACACTAGTAGAGAAACACAATACTTACGAGTCTAGTTGAAAGGAGATTGTTCAACATACCTTTTGACGGAGAAAAATGAAGAAAACCTTTGTGTTCTGCCTTTGAACTATGAACCCTAAGAGCTTTTGCTGGAAGAACATTGAGGAGAGAAGTAACGCACTTTGTTGGATTTAATTCGTGCCTTAGGAGGTTTAGGAACATTTAGAATAAGTGAGAAATGGGTTTGGGTAAGGAAAAGACCGGAAAGTCCTTTTAAAATGCGTGAGAAAAGTAAAAAATAGGGCCGCCAGGGCAGCCTCCGTGACACGGAGCTTATCGCGGATATCAGCCTCCATGTCACGCTATTATCGCGGAGGTCCTCTGTACCAAGCTAAAAATCTAATTTTCGTGGCCCCGTGCTCCGTGGCATGGGGCTAACATGGTAGTACACTGTTTTTGGGCCCTGAAACATATTTTTCTTGCATTCCTTACTCCCAAAAACTCTCCGGATCAATTTAACAACATCCCCAGGGGTTCTAAACTCCAATAAACTCATCTTTCTAAGTTTTACATGCACAATGAGGAACATTAGAATTTATGGGGTGTTACACTTTATCATCACGTTAAGGCCCTGAAATTATTATATTATTCTTACTATATTGTCATATTAAAACAAAGGATGGTCTTGTTGAACAACGCTCCACAAAAAGAAAAGGAGAATACTATATCTTGAAGGGGAAGTCTGCAACAAAGAAACACAAAAGCAACAACTACGACAAAAGTGAGGTCAAAAAGTTTCTCATTTATACAAGAAACAACCTAAATTGATGTTTGCATAGGACATTGCAGGGTCATGGATTCAACAAATTGTGGGAGATATTGGTTGCGACAGTGAAGATGGAGCTAGTAATGGTGGATTTGGTGCTGGCATAAGATATCACGAGGGTCACAAATTCAACAAATTATGGGAGGACTTGTTGGTGATGGAGGCAGTGGAGTTAGTGGCATGGGATATGGAGAGGTCAAAAAGTTTCTCGCTGATTAAAAAAATAACCTAAATTGGTGCTGGAAAATGGCTGCGGCGGCAATGATAGTGGTAGAATTTGAATATCCCAACATTTGTTTTTCATGTTTTATTTGTTATTCTCCTTTGGTACTCTTCAACTTTTATACGAGCATGTGAGTGATACTATTTGAAACATGAATTTGTTTTTCCCCACTTCGATATACAATGAGAGATCTATTTAGCCACTTTTTCATGCAGGAATAACATTTGAACCAAAGTACCTCAAAATTTTAAAAGCGACAAAAAATGCAAGATATAATTTCCTTTAGTAACTCTCTTTTATTTATTGATGCATGTTTAACTACAATAATTAATTTGTAAAAATTAATTAATTAATGGATTGATGGAGGGATGCTAGGAATCCGTAGAGTAACGGTCTTAGCGAAGCATTCCAAGACCAAATGGTAGGGAGACAGCCAATACATGCCTAAAATCACATCAAAATCAACCATATCCAACACATCTAGGTCTACCTACGTGTCATACCCCATAAAGTCACTACACAAGCTTGATACACCTGATCCACTACTAAAGAATCTCCTATTAGAGTAGCTACACGTATAGGCATAGGAAAAGACTCACAAGTTGACTCCAAAGGAGTAGCATAATAAGAGGATACATATGAGAATGTAGATCCCAGAAAAAATAAATCAAAAGCAGAAGTAGACTGATGACAAACAATGATCGTACCTATGATGACAACATCTGAAGTCTCGGCCTGTGTCCGGCCTAAAATTGCATACATATGGCTCCGACCGCCATGACCACCTGATCTACTAGAGTGAGGACGAACTCTAGTACCCTAGGGACCACCCTTACTACCCTGTGCACCACCTCTGGCTGATGGTGCTGGAGCCCTGGGGGCCTGAATTGGCTGATCATGTCTCCTACGGTGCTGCGCTGAAGGACAGTCCCTAGCAAAGTGGCCCAACTTGTCCCACTCATGACAACCCTGGCCAACTATACCCTGCTGCGATGACCTGACTGAATCAGAATGACTACCATAGTCTTTGAACCCAGAACGAGCACCTCATAAAGCCTGAACCATACTTTGTCTAACCCAAACCTTGGTAATCTGCAATGCCACCTAAATAGGCCATCTTGGCTAGAAACACTGCTGGTGTTGACCTCTACCAAAGAAGCCTCTACCTCAAGCCGGTGGACTGCTGTAACTACTCTGGTGGAGAGGCCTCTACCAAAGAAGCCTCTACCTCAATCCTCTACCTCACGAAGTACGCCCTTAATAGTGTAGGCATGATCCACCACCTTCAAAAAGGACTGGCCTGAAGCTACCATATCCTCTATAACCAAATAGAGCTGTAAAGTCAAACCTCTAACAAAGCGACGCACCCTCTCATGCTCGGTGGGAAATATTATGGTGGCATACGTAGCCAACTAATGGAAATGGACCTCGTACTCGGAGATGGACATGGAGACCTTCTCCAACCTAGTGAACTCATCCATCAACCGCTCCATCAAACTGCACGGTACATACTTCTCCAAGAAAGCCGCGGAGAATTGTGCCCAAGTAAGAGAAAGTTACCCAGCTGGTCTGCAAGCTATATAAGACTTCCAACAATGTTTTACTGGACCATCCATCTAAAACGAGGTGTAATATACTCCATGTGACTCAACCAACCTAAAGTTATGTAACCTCTCCTAGCAACTAGTCAAGAACTCATGCGCATCCTCCCGATGAGCACAAGAAAATCTCGGGGGACCCAACCTCAAAAACCTACCAAGCATCTTTTGGTCTTCATAAGTCATAACAGACTATCTGGAATAGGCAGAACAATGTTAGGGTGTAACACCCTAGAATCTGAACCAACTACTGTACAACACTTAGCAGGAAAAGTTGTAGAAAATTTCAAGTTTCCAGTAACCACGGTAAAGATCACGGACCATAATTCAGAAACAAGACCCTTGATCTGACCCATGGTCTGACCTCCAGTGTTGGCCCCTCTTCAATCTACAGGTAACTTCATGGACCGTGGTTTGAAACCATGGACCGTCCTATCACTCGTTGACTTGATCATCAAAGAGGTTCCAGTTTCCTACCTCTGAACCATGGATGGGACCACAGATAATAGTTTTGAACCACGTTCCAACCTGTCAATCGTGGTTCCCTTTTATCAAAGGACACTCAGTTCAGGGTACAAAAACCATAAGTCGAACCACGGTCCCTAGTTCAGTTGCAGATCCGTCCTGTGAATCATGGAATCATCAGACCAGAAATACCCCAAAACTCAAGGACAAAACCATAACTTAGTTGACAGCCTGTTATTCAGAACCACAATCCGTCGACCAAGCCGTGGTTCAATATTCTGAGAATCTTAGCAGTTTTCTTTTAAAATTCTCAGAGGTATTCCCAATTTTTCCTACCTCTTTTAAAGCCTAAGATACATCGTTTTAACTCATCTAAGCCTATTACTAAGCCTAAAACTACCCAAAATCCCTCATACCCTTAGATTAAACCAATACTTAGCATATTTTGGAGAAAAGAAATGCTTCTTCCTCTCTAGGACAAGCAGAAGGTTCTCTCAAGTCCAGGCCCAAAAATCCAAGGATTCTTCCGTGAATTTTACTTCTACGTATGTAGGATTTAATCATTGGGTTCCTTTCAATTATTGAGTCCCTAGATACAGTTCAATCATTCAGATTTTAGTCAGTTCTTCGGGCCTAAGGTTACTGAATTACTATGCAATTATTGTAGTTGAGTTTCCATGGTTGTATATATTATTCATCATGTCTTTTCTTAGGAATCTAGGATAGTCATGTACTCAGAAGCTTATAACCCTACCATGTTAAAATTTCAGTATCTTCTATTCAATCATGCTAAACAGATAATGCAGTCAGTATGTTTCAGACCTAGAATGCTATCAGTCTTCAGTATTATTATATTGCATTCTCATAATAAATAGTATGTGAGATATATAATACTTTAGTTGCACTCATTATTTTCATATTCAGTTGGGAGTAGACTTATCACCGAGTGGACAAAGGGATGAAGGCTCACCCGTCAGCTTAGGCTGAGACCTTTAGTAGAAGTCCCTAAGTCCTAGAATTACGGCGCCACCATACGTTCTAAAGGGGTCACCCATCAGATTAGGTTTGACACCCTAGTCCTATTTGGACATCAGATTAGTGGATCCACACCGGATTATGTTTGTACCTTTGGCAAGGTATGAACACCTTCCCAGTAAGGGTTACAGATTGGCCCCACAGTTAGCTCAGCTTGGGGTATGTCAGTTAATAGTAGCTTCCACAATACAGACTCAGCACATGTATTTGACCTTGTATTTCAGTATTCAGTTCAGTTTAACATGTTAGAGTTCATGTTAAATACTTAGTCATTGCATCAACTTGACCCTCAATTTCATATTCAGAACATTATTCATGTTCAATATTTATTCATTATAGCTTTGCATATGTCCTGCATGCTCAGTACATTCCAAGTACTCACGCATACTTTGTGCTATATCTTATCATGATGTAGGTTCAGGCACTCCATATCCAGACTGCACTTAGTGCAATTCTTCGGCATACTCAACAACTTAGTGGTGAGTCCTCATATTTTGAGGATGATATCATGTTTAATAATTCATCCTTTATTTTTAGTTTTCAGACTTTTGGGGTTAGCTGGGGGCTTGTACCAACAATTCATTTTAGTTAGAGTCTTTCAGACATAGTATTAGTTTCAGCTTTTATAGTCAGTGGTTATTTAAGACTTTTATGATATTCTCTTATATTCAGATAATTATTGGATTATTTTCCAACTTATATATTTAAACCAGTTTAGCTTCCACAAAATTTACATTTGTATCATAAATGTTTAGTTATGCCAGACCATGGGTTAGCTTGGGGTCACTTGTGATGCTAAGAACGGCGTTGCATCTAGGGTTAGCCTCGAGGCATGAAAAACTTAGTATCAGAGCATCATGTTCAAGTGTCCTAGGGTGTTTGAAAGCCACGTCGAGTAGAGCCTTTTCCATGGGTGTGAAGCACGCCACATTTATGGGGGGAGGAGCTACATCACATTTGTAGGAAAAACACCCCTTCCTTCTTTTCTATCTTGTGTCATAGAGTATGGACTCTATTTAATCTCCCTCTAACTCATGTTCACCATGTTATAAAAAATGCCTCCTAAAAGAGCAAACGGAAGGGGAAATAAAAACAGGAATGGGAATTAGCAAGCACCACTAGTTCCAGCAGACCCTGTAAATGAGCAACTCACTCATGCAGAGTTCACGACTTCCTTCCAGGTGCTTGCTCAGGCCATGACCTCTCAAGTTAACCAGCAGGCTGTGTCACCAGCCCCACCTCAGAATAACTCTACAGCAGGTAGAGTCCCAGACTTCACTCAGATAAATCCTCCAGAGTTTCTATAATGACCCTCCAGGTCATTTCTCTAGTTCCTTATGTTTTCTATGTGATGAGTTTTCTCGTAGTGGATACAACTCATTTATGACTTGAAGGGACTGACGGTTTGGTGCCCGGGCCATTCGTTAGGTTTTTATAACCATTTCCTTATTTTAAAACTCTAATTTGGGAAATCCTTGACTTTGGTCAACTTTCTTGGTAAACGCACTCATAATCAAATTTGTATAGTTTTGTTAGCTCTGGAGCATGAACTTTGGTCTGGTTGGACCTTTAGCTGGGATATAGGAGCTTTTCCGCTTGTAATTTTCTCTCATTCTGTGTTTTGAGGGCAATTGGGCTTGAAGGGTTGCCTATGGTCAACATTCAGAGAAGACAACCTTGGTTGGAAATTCCGCCAGCTCTGTTAACTCTGACATATCGAGTTTAGTCTAGAGGGACATTTGGTTTGGGTCCCGAGGCTTTTGGTTTTAGTCCTTATGTTATGTTTTGGAAAAGTTAGCCTAAAGTTGGTTTTTGGGCGTGGGGACCACTTTTTGTTATATCGACCTCCATTGAGTCCAGAATGCCATTCTTAGTTGAATAGCTCTGTTCATTTATGTCCGTGCGACCCCGGATGAATCCCGAGGGTCCATCCAAGCTTTTTAAACTTAGCTAGTTTTGCTGAGTTGCTGTGTTTGGTGGGGTCTACAATTATGGGCATTCTACCCCATTTGCAGCCACCACAATTACGGTGATTTTGCTGCTTTTGTGGAGTTTTCCACATTTGTGGTTATTTTCCCGCATATGCAAAGTTCCGTATTTGTGGAGGTCACAATTTATATGTGCCTCCGTATTTGCGATAAAAAGTCCCGCATTTGCAGAAATCGGTGGTAGTTTATATTCAAACTCCTTCATTTCATTAAAATCCCAACTCTTTTCCTCCATTTTCTTTAAGATCCAAGCTCCTAACTGGTCCAAATTCTTCCCAAAGCTTGGAGGGTGGCATAATTTTGGTCCGTGATTATTTCTCGACTCTAACTTGGTAGGTTTCCTTGTTTAATTTTGTTAATTCTCTTTTTGATTCCCTCTTGATTCTTGGGTTTCATGGGTTGTTTTGGAGCCCTTCTGATGCTCCATTTCTGCTCAAATTTTGAGCATGTTATCTCGAGAGTGTGGGGAACACCCTTAAATGATTCGTATTCTCTTCTTCACTTTAAAAATATACAAGTATATCATCAATGAAGACGATGACGAACATGTCCAAATACTTCTTGAACACCCTGTTCATTAAATCCATAAAAGCTGCAGGAGCATTTGTTAATCCAAAAGACATAACTACAAATTCGTAGTGACCATATCGAGTTCTAAAATCTTTCTTTGGAATGTCACAATATCTGACTCTGAGCTGATGATAGCCAGATCTGAGGTCTATCTTAGAGAAATAACTGACACCCTTAATCTGGTTGAATAAGTCATCAATCCTGGGGATGGGATACTTATTCTTAATTGTGTCATTGTTCAACTGTCGGAAGTCGATACACATCCTGAGAGAACCATCTTACTTACGCATAAAAAGAACTGGAGCACCCCATAAGGAGATGCTAGGTCTAATGAAACCCTTATATAGAAGGTCTTTCAGCCGCTCCTTCAATTTCTTAAGCTTAGCTTGAGCTTTTCTATAAGGTGGAATTGAGACAGGATGGGTATCTGGAAGGAGATATATTCCAAAGTCAATTTTCCTTTCAAGAGGAACTTCGAGAAGATCTTTTGGAAACACCTTTAGGAATTTGTTAACCACTGGGACTGACCCGGTGAAACAACTCTGATTGGACCAGATTTGGTACATGAGGCTATGGAGAAAGTTCATCTCATCAGAGACAAGCTAAAGATAGCTCAGAGTCGTCAGAAGTCCTATGTAGATGTTAGGAGAAGAGACTTAGAATTTGGAGTTGACGATTGGGTCTACCTGAAAGTATCACCAATGAAGGGTGTAATGAGGTTCGGTAAGAAAGGAAAGCTCAGTCGCAGATATGTAGGTCCTTAAAGAATCCTGAAAAGGGTTGGTAATGTGGCTTACGAGTTAGAGTTACCATCAGAACTAGCAGCAGTACATCCAGTCTTCCATATTTCCCTGTTAAAGAAGTGTGTGGGTGATTCGACTTCGATAGTACCTTTAAAGAGTGTGGCTGTGAAGGATAGCCTCACCTATAAGGAGGTTCTAGTTGAGATTCTTGACTGTCAGGTTCGTAGGTTGAGAAATAAAGAAGTCGCTTCGGTGAAAGTTTTGTGGAGGAATTAGTCTGTTGAGGGAGCTACTTGGGAAGCAGAAGCAACCATGATGTCCAAGTACCCCCACCTCTTTCCCACCGACTCAGATTCAACTTGAAGTAACTAGTTCCTCTCCAGTCTCTTAGTCTACTCATGTGAAATTCAATCTCAATACCTTGTTCCATCAGTTACCCTTGCATTTCAGAATACTTGCATGTTTATGGAACTCAGTTCAATTCGATATCAGCTTCTAGTACTCTGTTGGTAGGGATTGCAGCTCTTTCCCTTCAAAGTCAGCTTATTCAGTCTTCATTCGAGGATGAATGATCCCAAGGTGGAGATATTGTAATACCCCAAAACTTCCAAGCCCAGAATTAGCTCACAAAAACTAGTAGAAAATAAAAATTTGCAGAAAATTCAAGTTTCCAGGAACCACGGTTCAAAGTACGGACCGTGTTTGGAACTACGGCCCGTCATCTTGAACCGTAGTTCAAGTTCTAGTAGAGCAACAATTCTACCCCAGGGACCATGGTTCAGAGTACGGACTGTAGTTTGGAACTACGGCCTGTCTTCTTAACCCGTAGTTCAAGTTCCAGTAGGTTTTCAATACATGTCCCAAGGACTACGGTTAGGACCATGGAGCGTAGTTTGGAACCATGGTCCGTCATCTCAAACCATAATTCCAAGTCCAGTAGCCTCCTAGTTTAGGTCCCAGAAACCATGAGTTGGTTTACGGACCATACTTCAGAAGCACGGTCCATCCTTTTACTCGTGAGAACCTCCAGGCTAAGTCAAGTCCAAGGAACCACAAGTCACATGATGAACCGTCATTCAGAAGAACGGTCCATCCTATTGAGTCATAGTTCTTGAGTCCAGAGACCCCTAAAACTCTTAGGTGGAACCGCGACTCAGGTTGACGGTCCGTCATCCAGGAGTACGGTCCGTCATCCGGAGTCGTGATCCCTAAGATGACTTTTCTTCAAAAATTACTTTCCAGGGGTATTCCAAACTTTTCCTTTCCCTTTTTAGGCCTAAGCTACATCATTTTATGTCGTCTAAGTGTAATTAAGTAGTCTAAAACTAACTAAAACCAACTAAAACCCTCATTCTCCTAAAATCACCGGACTTAGACAGAAAATAATAAAAAAAAAGGCATAGTTTCTCCCAAGAACAAACAGAGGCCTTCACCAAGTTCAGCCCCAAAAATCCAAGGATTTCTCCGTGGATTTATTCACTAGGTATGTGGGATTTCACTAGTTCGTTCCTTTCACTCACTAGGTCTTTAGAATTCAGTCACCCCTTTCAGTTCCTCCATGATTATTCAGATCTAAGGTTGCAAACCTTAGAGATTTCTTGCTACTCAGATACTACAGCTTATATGATGCGTAGTCTATGATTCTTAGGGAATTAGTAGTCTCATGTGTAGAAACTCAGAAACCCTAGCTTGTGATAATTCCAAGTACTTCATAAATATTACTTGCTAGACAAATCAGTCATATAATCACGTCTTAGAATTTGAATGTCATATCCTTCAGTATGTTTATGTGCATTATCAGATTTATATCATTGTTTTCAGCTATCCAGTGTTATCGTTGCATGTTAGCTTATATTTAGTTGGGAGTAGAATTAGCACCGAGAAAACTAAGGGATGAAGGATCACCCATCAGCTTTAGGCTGTGACCCTTAGTAGCAATCCCTAAGTTCCAGAACTATGATGCCACCGTAGGTTCTAAAGGGGTCACCCGTCAGACTAGTCTTGACACTCTTGTCCGTTGTTGACATCAGTAGTGGATCCATGTCAGACTTGTTCGTACCCTTGGAAAGGTAGGAACACCCTTCATCATGGGTTATAGGTTGGCCCCACAGTTAGCTCAACTTGGGTATGTTGGTTAGTAGTGTCTCCCACAGTCAGATTCATGTGCATTGACCTTGCATCCAATATTTATATTCAACATTCAGTTCAACATGTTATTTCATGACTTATACTTGGTCATTGCATTCAGTTCAATGTTCAGTTATGTTGCAGTATATCTATTTTCATGTTCAGTTCTATATTATCCAGCTTTGTACATATCCTTCATGCTCAGTACATTCAAAGTACTGGCACATACTTTTGTGCTACATCATTTTATGATGTAGGTTCAGGCACTCAGTATCCACACCACGCCTAGTTTGATTTCGATCCGCACTAAGCAGCTCAGTGGTGAGTCCTCATTAGTTCGAGGGCAATAGACATGCTTATATCTTTAGTATTTATTTACAGTTTCAAACTTATTAGAGTTAGCTGGGGGCATATCCCTGTAACTCATATTCAGTTAAAAGGCTTTCAAACATAGACTAGACTCAGCAATTTTTAGTGTTGTTTTTCTGTCAGCACTAAATTATTGGTATATTCAGTCATTTGGGTTCCTCCCATTTTCAAGTATTAAATTTGTTTTAGCTTCCGCACAGTGCATGTCTTAACCTGATTTTGTACAGTTATGCCATGCCATGGGTTAGCTTGGGGTCACTTATGACACTAAGCACTGTGTTACGTCTAGGGGGTAGCCTCGAGGTGCGACATTATGGTACAATTTTGGTTGGTAAGCTCCAGCAACCTGTTAGGTGACTCAGGGTTTCATTAATTATTGCATAGGCAACATTTCATTTCATTCATTTCATATCACATATTATGGTATTCCTTGCACGTCTTTACTATTGAACTTCGTGTATAGTTGGTTTTCTATTTTGGGTGCAGTTTCTGGACTCGGGGAAAGTCCGATTTGGTTGTTGCTGGGCTATTTCTTATGTCCTTCGTATTGTTGCATTATTTTGTTATGTTTTTATCTTATTTGAGCTCAGTCGATCGATGATGCCTCATGGGTACCCAATGTATTGGTACTCATACTACACTTCTGCATCTTTTTGGTGATGTAAATCCTAGTATGAGTTATTGTCGTTGATTTCTATCCTCGTGTACAGTTACTGACTGGAGACATTGGATGAGCTCTTGGAGATCGGAGTTTATCCACCTCCCTCTACTTTTGAATTATTCTTCTACTGTACTTTTTTAGATTATCCATATTTTGTTGTATCTATCTACAACATCTAAGTTGTAGTAGAACTTGTACCGACTAACACCAGGTCTTGGGGATTCTTGTCTATTTTATTCTCTTCCCTCCCTTTTACTTATATTGGTTTATCGTATCTTTCGTTGTTTATTTTTATTTCTTATGCTTTTGGGTTCTTTCTTGTGTTACCCGTTACTTGCAGTTCTGAGCTAAGGGTTAGCTTACCTACTGGTGGGTTATAGTAGGTGCTATCATGACTTGAGTTTTTGGGTCGTGATAGAAAGTATCCTAAGTGATGATTCGCGGTTGCAGTTCAGCGTCAAGGTAGGTTACGATTTACTTCTGTTAGATTTAGCTTGGTTAGATTCTATGTTTTATAAGTTCCATGATTATTAGGAATATGTGTAAGTTAGAATTAGGCTTTATGATCCTTACTTATAAATTGGCCATTTTTGTGACCATAGATTAGTACTTTCACCTTAAGCCTTAGTTTAGGTTGCTTTTCGTCTTAATGTGATTAGGATAGAAATCTTAGTGTAGAATTGAGGAGGATTTCGTGGTAGAGTAGGCTGTTACTGTTAGTTTTTTGTTGGTTCTCCATTTCCACTTTATACTTTGGTCGGGATGGGACTCAAGGTCAGTGTCTCTTACTGGAAGGGTGGTTTGCCCTATTTGTTATATATACCTTTATTTACATGATTTCTGTGATGGCACGTATATATATTCATACATTCATATACATAGTTCATAGTGTGATTTGAAGGAAAAATATTGGTTTTCCAATTTTAAAAAGAGATTTTACACCCTTGCTACGTATTTTAGATTCCTAAAGGATTTGTACTACTTTACAACTGATTTTTGGTTTTTAAAACTAAAATGCCTCATCTTTTACTGATTTGAGTTCCCCAGAGAGCATACTACTTTACCTCACATCCGATGTAGATTCTGGGCTTACATTTACCTTATTGTTACGTCTGATGAGGATTTCGAGCTCATAGTTTCTTATTGCTATGTCCGAATAGGATTTCAGGCTCATATTTACCTTAATGTTATGACTGATGTAGATTCCAGACTCCCATTGTATTAGCCTTATACTGTATTGCATTCATCTCATACTGAACCGCATCTTCCTTGTATGCTTACACATTGAGTGTTTATTTTCTTTATTAATATTATCTTCACCATCACTTTCTGTTATATGATATCCTGGTATACTTCTGGCATATACATTTACTTTATAGTTAGCTTTATTATATCTAGACTTCTAGGTTGATCGAAATGTTCAGTCTACCATCATGCCTCTTATATTATGTATTATCTTCTGAGTTCGATCGTCATATGATGCCTACTGAGTACCCTATGTTTTGGTACTCATACTACATTTTTGCATCTCATTCTAATACAACACCTGGTATGATCTACCCCCAATGATTGTATACTCATTTGAGGCCTACCGCTATTCAGACCATGGTGATCTCTTGGTGTCCAGAGGTTTACTACTTTCCTTCTCAGGCTTACTGTCCTTGTTTTGTACTTTTGCTTAACAGTAGTATCTTATATAGCTTTGTCCCGTAGTTTAGATGCTCTTGTGCCAGTGACTCCAGATCTAGATTTTGGTTCCTATGTATATATATATGTCACGACCCAACCCGCCGTGAGTGGCACCCACCCAACCCCCGGTTGAGCGAACCAACCACTTAGCAATTCTAACAACTTAAAACCACATTGCATAAACATTCATCGTCTTAATTACTAAAATAAAAGCGATTTGTGAAAAAGCCTCCATAGAACCTGAAAGTCACTGTACCAAAACATCTACTAAGTCTAGACTACAAGGATGCAACCCCAAAAGCAAAATAGAGTTTAAGCCTGAAATAAGTGGGACACAACTAAAAGAAGAACACAAGGTAGCTCAATCGAAATAGCTCACTCTTGAGATCTGGAACCGCCAGGACTAATAGTGAGGTCGTGCGTCAGCCGCCGAAAGATTGCCTATACTCACAAAGGAAAAGCAAGTGTAAAATCAGTACACAACCACCGTGTACTAGTAGGATCATTGGCCAGCTCTAATAAACAAGATATGAACAATAAACTAAAGCTGAGTAATGCAAGTAAACATGTAACAGGTCAACAACGCAACCAAACCATAGGTCTTTCCCTTAACCTATCAACCACATATAATCAATTAACAATAAAGGATAAATCAGTGACCATATCTACATGTATAATCAACTTAACCTGCACCCTCCAAGGATCCCTAGGACACCAACTATGTTTCAATATGCAATCCCGGCCTACACTAAGGCCAACCTCACATTCAAACATAATCACCCGGCCTCTCATGGACCATACGAAAAAATTACATTCAAGAATACAACCCGGTCCACTCATGAAACCATCGAAAGAATACAAATAGTTCAAGTAAATCAAAACCCATACCAGGCATGGTACCCGCATCAACCATTATGAATTTTTATACCAGGCATGGTACCCAAGCCAACCGAATAGTATATCCCATACTATTTGTGGTACCCGAGCAAACTAATATGTAACCTGTACCAGGCGTGGTACCCAAGCCGACCGAATTTCACACCAAATCCAATAAATCAACAACCATGAACAAAAGCATACTTGTAAATCAACAAGCAACAAAATAAGTTCATTTCACAAGACTGATAACCGGATAAGTAGACATTTGTAACCTCATTCCCTAAGCATGCAACTCATACAATGGTAAGTTATAGTATATGAACACACATTGCATATTGAGAATATCAATAACAATCACCTACCTCAAATTTCTCAAAAATCTCTATTGAATCGGAGCCTTCCCATTTTTTCGAAGCCCTTGTTTGTTCTTGGTCTAAAAACAAACATGCAATAACTACAATAAATTAACTGTCCTCAAAATACCAGAATTATACAAAATCCCAATCCCCTTATCAAACTATGATCATTTCACCCATTCCCGGGCTTTCCCACCATCAATCCACCTGATTCTACCACATTTATGGATAAATTTAGAGAATTATGGCTAAATGATCATAACCCATCAAGAATAATCAAAACCCAAGAGCTTTTATGCCCTAGAATCCCCTTTCCCCCCAAATTCTACCATTCCTAGGTCATTCCAAACCTTCCCCAGAGTCCACAACTATCAATTCTACTTCGTAGGAATTATAGTACTAAGTTAGGGTGGTAGAATCCTTACCTTTGGGATGAAAAACGATGCAAAATGGAGTAAATTCACCTAAAATCGCCCTGCCCTTCTCCAAAACATTGTTGAGGAAAAACTGAATATTTTGAGGAAGTTTCTACATTAAATCCTGATCCGATCCGCTATAGCAGTTCGTACACTGCTATAGCACCCCCGCTATAGCAAAATCGACCATTGTAGCGGTGTTGACCGAAGCTGACTCTCGCTATAGCAAATATATTACCACTATAGCGGTCACCACTATGGTGCAGGGGCAGTGCTCGTCACGGGACAAAACTCAGAAAAGTGCCCATTTTACAACACACTTTAAAACCCCAAAGTTCCAGAATAACCCCTTCACGTCAACCTCAATACTGGGAGTTATACTTTTCTGAATTCACTTCCAAAAAGTCCCTTGGACTCCTCTATGTATTAGTTAATGGAAAAACTAGCTCACAACAAGAGCCATTACCCAATCCTCACTCGGATTGCCCTAGACCATACCTTGCTCAGAATTCGTCCAAGAGTCGCCTAGCCCAAAATATTCAACTCCCAAACCCGGAAGTTTTCCAACTCAAAACTTGGCATGAAGTGTTTACCTGTAACGACAAATCCGGTCATTAAAATAGATACCAATTTACCCATCTTTCATCCCTGAATGATCAAACCAAAAAATATAAAGTAAAAGAAGGAAGAGTGTAGTACCTGAATCCTCAAACAAGTGAGGGAACTTGTCCCGCATGTCCCTTTTGGTTTCCCAAGTGGCTTCCTCAATCGAACGATGCTTCCATTGAACTTTCACAGATTTGATTTCCTTTGTCCTCAACTTTTGGACAATACAATCAAGAATCATAACCGGTTCCTCTTCATACTAAAGATCATTGTCTAGTAATATATCATCCCTTTTAATAATGTATTCCCCATCCCCATGGTATCGCCTTAACATGGATACATGGAAGACTGGATGGACTCCTGATAAACTGGATGGAAGTGCTAACCTGTAAGCCACCGGCCCTAAAATTTCCTAAACCTCGAATGGACTAATATACCAAGGGCTGAGCTTGCCCTTTTTTCCAAAATGCATAACCCCCTTCATTGGTGACACTTTCAATAATACCTGCTCACCAACCTGAAAATCCATGTCCCTGACCTTGCGATTCGCATACTCCTTCTGCCTGCTCCGAGCTGCTAGCAACTTGGTCTGAATGCCCCTTACCTTTTCCTGCACTTCCCTTACCAAGTCTACACCCAGAGGCTTCACTTCACCTGCCTCAACCACCCTATGGGTTATCCACATCCCCTCCCATACAAGGACTTAAATAGTGACATATTGATACTAGAGTAGTAGTTGTTATTGTGTGAGAACTCACATAACAGTAGAAGCTAGTCCCATTGACACACAAAGTCAATCACACATGCTCCCAACATGTCTTCCAACACCTGGATTGTCCACTTCGACTGACCATCTATCTTCAGATGGAATACCATGCTGAACGTGAGTTGAGTGCCCAACTCTTCATGTAACTTACCCCAGAACTTAGAGGTAAACTGCGTACCTCTGTCTAAAATGATAGACAATGGTACCCCATGCAGTATCATGATCTACTTTGCATAGATCTTAGCCAGCTATTGCAAAATCCACCCTGAACAGAATGAAATGAGCTAACTTGGTCAGCCGGTCCACTATGACCCAAATCGAGTCATACTTCCCCAACGTCTTGGGAAGACCCACTATGAAATCCATGGCTATCCTTTCCCACTTCGACTCGAGAATGGGCATCCTCTGGAGTAGTCCTACAGGTCTCTACTGCTCATACATGATCGTGATAACAATGCTGGCATTTGGATACAAAATCAGCTATGTCCCTTTTTATCCCGGGCCACCAATAAAGTTGCCTCAAATCCCTGTACATCTTGTTTACGCCTGGATGAATCTAATACCGCAAACCATGAGCCTCTGTCAACACATTATGAATTATATCATCAACCCAAGGAACACAAATCCTCCCTTTGAAGTTCATCACCCTGCCAGAGTCCAATGTGGCATCCCTGGACTCTCCAAATATTACCTTGCTCCAAAGCATGCTCAACTGCGAATCCTGGAACTGCTTGGCCTTTATCTCTTCTATGAATTTGTATTTAACCTCAATACTGGCCAACACTCCACCCTGTTCTGAGATTCCCAGTTGCATGAACTTTGATTCCAAAGCCTGAATCTCCCTTGCCAATGGTAGTTTGGACACCCCCAAACAAGACAAACTGCCCATGCTGGCGACCTTCTGGCTCAATGTGTCTGCCACCACATTAATCTTACCTGGATGGTACTGGATGGTCACATCATCATCCTTCAACAATTCCATCCATCTACTCTACCTCTCATTTAAGTCTTTCTGAGTAAAAACATGTTGCAGACTGTGATGATCAGTGAACACTTCACACTTGACACCATAGATATAGTGTCTCCAAATCTTGAGTGCAAAAACCACTGCTGGGAACTCCAAGTCATGGGTTGGATAATTTTTCTCATGAGGCTTCAGCTACCTTCAAGCATATGTTATAACATTCCTGTCTTGCATTAACACAACACCCAAACCCAAATGTGAAGTATCACAATATACAATGCAATCCTTACCTTCCACCGGCAAAGAAAGAATGGGAGCTGTAGTAAGAAGTGTCTTGAGCTCTTGGAAGCTCTCTTCACACTTGTCGAACCATACAAATTGTACCTCTTTCTGAGTCAACCTTGTCATGTGAGTAGGGATGGACGCAAAATCCTTGACAAACCTGTGATAGTACCCTACAAGCCCTATAAAACTCCTCACCTCAGTTATAGAGCTAGGCCGAACCCAATTCTTAACTGCCTCAATCTTGGGATCCACCATCACCTTCTTTTATAACACCACATGCCCAAGGAAAGCGATTAAAGTCAAAAAAAATTCACACTTAGAAAATTTGCATATAGTTTCTGGTGTCTTAAAATACATAACACAATGCGGAGATGCTCAGCATGCTCCTCACTACTCTTGGAGTAGATCAAGATGTCATCTAAAAACATAATGACGAAAGAATCCAAATAAGACTTAAATACCCCATTCATCAGGCTCATGAATGTTGCCGATGCATTGGTCAACAAAAATGACATCACTAGGAACTTGTAATGCCCATACCGAGTCTAAAAAGCAGTCTTAGGAATGTTCTCCAGTCTAATCTTTAATTAATGATACCCTGACCTTAATTTTCAAAAACACAGAAACACCCTGCAACTGGTCAAATAGATCATCTAAATGGGGTAAAGGGTACTTGTTCCGGATGGTAACTTTGTTCGACTGCCTGTAGTCTATGCACATTCGCATAATACTATCCTTCTTTTTCACAAACAAGATTGGAGCAGCCCAACGTGAAGCACTGGGATGGATAAAACCCTTATCTAGGAGTTTCTGAAGTTGATCCTTAAGTTCTCTCAACTCTGCTGGAGCAATACGATATAGAGGAATAGAAATTAGGCGAGTGCCCGGTTCCAAATATCTACAAAAATCAATATTCCTATCTGGAGGCATACCAGGAAGGTCCACCAAAAAAACCTCCTGAAACTCTGAAACAATCAAAACTGATTCAATCGATGGGGCCTCCAAACTATTATCCTGAAAATGAGCCAAAAGGCCAAACATCCTCTCCCTACTAGTTTCCTAGCCTAGACAAATGGTATGATCTTAGCTAGCTTAGGCTTGAACACACCTTCCCACTCTAGTCTATCCTTACCCAGAATTTCTAGAGCAACGGTCTTAGCATTACAATTCAATACTGCATGATAAGGAGATAACCAAGTCATGCCCAAAATAACATCAAACTCTAGCATGTCCAGAATTACCAAATCTACCCAAGTCTGCAAACCCACGAACACCACAGAACAAGTACGATAAATATGAGTCACTATTAAACACTCTCCAACCGGGGTGGAAAAATGGATAGGGGAATCAAGGATATCACAAATCAAATCCAGAACCAAAGCAAACTTCACAGAAACATAAGAGTATGTAGAACCTGGGTCAAAAAGTACAGAAGGCATCCTATCACAGACAAAAATTGTACCTGTGATCACCGCGTCTGACGCCTCAACCTCAGCCTTCCCTGGAAAGGCATAACAGTGAGCCCGGTCATCAATCTAAGCAACTTCCCTGGCCGGTTGTACCACTCCCCTGCCCACACCACCGTTAACCTTGTCTCATCGACCTTTCTAGGATATAACTCGCCCACCATGTGGATGACCTCTAGCATGACCAACTCTACCTGCTGGGACCATAGTCTTGGACTGCTGCTGATTCTGATTACCTATCTGTCTATGAGGGAACTCCTTCATAAAGTGAACTAGATCACCACAATAAAAGCATCCGCGATCCAGATCAGGCCTGATGGTAGATGTGTAAGAAGCTTCCTGGCCTCTAGGAGTTGAGAACTGCTGACTAGCTCCCGGAGAACCACCTTTGGCAGCTGCCAGAGCTGACTGAATAGGATTGGCATATTACACCTGCTGATTTTGGCCCCTAGAGTAAGAAGCACTAAAATTTCCATCGTTCTAAGACTTCTTGTCTAACACCTTAGCCTGCCCAACCTGCCTGACCCCTTCTAAATTCTTGACATAGTCTGTGACCTCATCGAAGCTCTTCCCTGCTGAACTCGTGTGCATGGAAAACACTTGCAATTTAGTATTCAAACCTTTCACAAACAACTGAATCTTCTCCTCTTCGGTACCCAACAACTGCGTAGCAAAATGAGACAAGGCATGAAGCTTGGCCTTATAAGCAGAGACCAACATGCTACCCTATTCCAGAGCCAGGAACTCATCCTGTTTGCAATCCCTCAAGGTACGGGGCACATACTTTTCCAAGAAGAGAGCATGAAAGTCCATCCAAGTCAGCATAGGCAAGGTCGATGGCCGACATTCCACACGAGACCTCGACTATTGCTTAGCATCCCCCGACAGTTGAAAAGTGACGAACTCAACCCAATGGTGTTGCACAATGCCCAGCTTGTGCAGCCTCTCATAACAGTCCAATATGAACTCATACGCATCTTTCTTCTCAGTGCCATGAAACGTAGGAGGTTTTAGCTTGACGAACTTAGTCAACATCTCGTGCTCATTCTGTGTCATAACTGGAACTACCATTAGCCTGAATAGGTCATCTATGCCCGACACTGCATCCATCCTAGGAGATGTAGTAACCGTTGGTTGGGTTCCCAGAGCCTGATCTACAATACCCGCAGGTTTGGCTCCCACACCAACTAATTTACTCAGAAAGCTCCACACCTGCTTAAATGCTTTGAGCGTGATAGAGGGAAGGCCTGCACCTCCAGTTGGTGCCGCCTCCGCCTGTTCTGCACCTTCCTCAACAACAACTTCAACTTCCTCTTCGACCTTATCCTGAGGTGGGGAAGGGGTGTCCTCTCATGTACTTGCAACTTTTTGAGCTCCACCACTGGCGGGTGCTGCTATACCTCAGCCCCTGCCCTTTCCCCTTCCTCTACCTCTAACAGCTGGGCCTGCTACTGGGGATGCTGGTCTTTCTCCATTATTCCTCATATTAATCACCTACGGATAAAAGAGTGAAGGAGTTAGAAACCAATTTGTATCACCAGATACCAATTGGAATCAAGTTATAGCAAGAAAGAAGAAAGAAGAGATAGTTTTCCTAAAGTCCTACAACCTCTCGAAGAAAAAGACCGATGTCTCTGTATAGTTCCGTAAGACTCTACTAGACTCATTTTGGTATGATGAGATCAACGAACCTAGGGCTCTAATACCATCTTTTTCATGACCCAACCCACTGTGAGTGGCACCCACCCAACCCCCAGATGAGCGAACCAACCACTTAGAAATTCTAACAGCTTAAAACCAGATTGCATAAGAGAAACTAACATTCATCGTCTCAATTACTAAACTAAAAGCGATTTGTGGAAAAGCCTCTCTAGAACATGAAAGTCAGCGTACCAAAACATCTACTAAGTCTAGAGTACATGGATGCAATCCCAAAATCAAAATAGAGTTTAAGCCTGAAAATCGTGGGCTACAACTAAAAGAAGAACACAAGGTAGCTCGATCGAAATAGCTCACCCTTGAGATCTGGAACCCTTGGGACTACAAGTGAGGTTGTGTGTTAGCCGCTGGAAGATTGCCTGTACTCACAAAAGTAAAGCATGTGCAGAATCAATACAGAACCAACGTGTACTAGTAGGATCATCGCCCAGCTCCAGTAAACAAGATATGAACAATAAACAAAAGATGAGTAAAGCAAGTAAACATGTAACATGTCAATAAACTAAAGCTGAGTAATGCAAGTAAACATGTAACAGGTTAACAATGCAACCAAACCATAGGTCTCTCCCTTAACCTATCAACCACATATAATCAATTAACAATAAAGGATAAATTAGTGACCATATCTACATGTCTAATCGACATAACCTGGACCCCCCAAGGATCCTAAGGACACCAACTATGTTGCAACATGCAATCCCGGCCTACACTAAGACCAACCTCACATTTATACATAATCATCTGACCTCTCATGGACCATATGCAAAAATCACATTCAAAAATACAACTCAATCCACTCATGGAACCATCGAAGGAATACAAATAATTAAAGTAAATCAAAATCCATACAAGGCGTGGTATCTGAGCCAACTATAATGAATTTTCGTACCAGGCATGGTATCCCAGCCAACCGAATAGTATCATGTGCCAGGCGTGGTACCCGAGCTAACAAATATGTAACCTGTACCAGGCATGGTACCCGAGCCAACCGAATTGCCACACCAAATCTAATCAATCAACAACCATGAACAAAAGCATACTTGTAAACCAACAAATAACAAAACAAGTTCATTTTAGAAGACTGATAATCGAATAAGTAGATATTCATAACCTCATTCCCTAAGCATGCAACTCATACAATACTAAGCTATAGTACATGAACACATATTGTATATTGGGAATGTCAATTACCATCACCTACCTCAAATTTCTAAAAAGCTCTATTGAATCAGAACCTTCCCATTTTCAGAAGCCCTTGCTTATTCATGGTCTAAACACAAACATGCAATAATTACAATCAAATAACTGGCCTTAAAATACTTAAATTATACAAAATCCCAATACCCAAGCTAAACTATTATCATTCTACCCATTCCCTGACTTTCCCACCATTAATTCACCTAATGCTACAACTTTTATGGATAAATTTAGAGAATTATGGCTAAATGATCATAACCCATCAAGAATAATCAAAACCCAAGAGCTTCTATGTCCTAGAATCCCCCTTTTCACTGAATTCTACTATTCCTAGGTTATTCCAAACTTTCCCCCGAGTCCACAACTATTAATTCTACTCCATAGGAATTATAGTACTATGTTTGGGGGGTAGAATCCTTACCTTTGGGATGAAAATAATGCAAAATGGAGAAAATTCACCTAAAATTGCCCTGCCCTTCTCTAAAATTCAGTTTAGGAAAAATTGAACATTTTGAAGAAGTTTCTGCATGAAATTCTGACTCGGTCCGCTATAATGGTTCGTACACCACTATAGCACCCCCTCTATAGCAAAATTGACCGTTGTAGTGGTGCTGCCCGAAGCTGACTCCCGCTATAACAAATATATTACCTCTATAGTAGTCACTGCGATGGCATGGTGGTAGCACTCGTCTCAGGCAAAAACTCAGAAAATTTTAGAAAAGTACCTATTTTACAACACACTTTAAATCTCTGACATTCTGGAATAACCCCTTCATGTCAACCTCGATACCGAGAGTTATACTTACCTGAATTCACTTCCAGAAAGTCCTCTGGACTCCACTATGTCTTAGGTAATAAAAAAACTAGATCACAACAAGACCCATTACCCAATCCTCAATCGAATTTCCCTAGATCATATCTTGCTCAGATTTATTCGAGACTAGCCTAGCCCAGCCCAAAGTTTTTAACTCCCAAACCCAGAAGTTTTCTAACTCAAAACTTAGCACGAAGAGTTTACCCGTAATGATAAAACTGATCGTTACAATATATACCATTCTTCTTAGTATTCTTAGGGCCCATTTGTATTTATCATGATTAGGTCCTACACTTACACTAAATTTCATGTTCCCTAGTATGATAATATTTATTGAGTAAATGCGGTGAATTATTGATATTTTATTTAGAGTTAGACTTTGATTAGTTACTTGTATGTGTTGTAAAATGATAAAGCATGCACGATTGGTCTTCGAACATAAACTATGATTGATTATGTCTAGACTTCTAGGTTGATTGAAATATTTAGTCTACCTTCATGCCTTTTATATTATGTATTATCTTCTGAGCTCTATCAACCTATGATGCCTACTGAGTGCCCCATATTTTGGTACTCATACTATATTTCTGCATCATTTTTTGATGCAACAACTAGAATGAGCTACCCCCACTGATTGTACACTCGTTTGAGGTCTGTCGCTGTTCAGATCATGGTGATAACCAGGTGTCTTGATATTTACTACTTTCCTTCTTAGTCATACTATCTTGTTTTGTACTTTTACCAAACAGTAGTATCTTTTATAGCTTTATCCCGTACTTTAGATGCTCTTGTGCTGGTGACACCAGATCCAATTTTTGGTTCCTATATATGTATATATTTTATTCTTCTTGGTTTCCTTAGTGCCTATTTGTGTTTATCATGATTGGGTTCTACACTTACACTAAATTTCATATTCTGTGGTATGATAATGTTTGTTGAGTAACTGTGGTGAATTAATGATGTCTTATTTGGAGTTAGACTTTGATAAGTTACTTGCATCTGCTGTGAGTTGATAAAGCATGCATGATTGGTCTTCGGACATAAAATGTATAATGGTTGTATGAATAAGCTATTAAATTGTATAAGTCTATCTTAAAATAACTTGTGATTGTGATGTGGACTTGTGATTATCAATGTGTATGAGATAATCGAATGGAAAGCATACAGAGATATGTTTAGAGGAATAAGGAATATATATACTATTCTGATGATGAGTGACCCGAGTAATATGTGAGCTTATAAAAGTGGGGTTATGTGGAGGATCGGGTACCACGCCAGTACGATATATGGACACTTAGGGTTCCCTGCAGGTCATGACTAGTTAGGAAAGATTAAAGTCACTTTAACATGTGTGTACAGATGAGTGACAAACATGTGTTTGACGTATGGTATAGAGTGAAACTGTTGAGAAACAGAGGCTATACATTTGTGATTCAGTAGGGATAACATTCCACGATTGTTTTCTGGTTGCATTATATTAGCAGTGGTTGGTGATGACTTCTATGACTTTGTGGTGACTTATATACTCGGTGTTGCGTGACATTGATATGTCTGAAATTGATTTATTTCCTGGTTATTTTTGACTAATTTACTTTTGAGGTTGAGCTTCTATGCATTATTGTATTCATTGTTGGTGGTTTGATTATGATAGTGGGTGATGTCTCGGTGAAAATGATAAGTTTCATGAACTTAATATTCTATGATAGTTGAACTATTAGGTAATGGTTAGCTCGGGTACCATGCCTGGTATGGGTATAGTAACACTTGGCTAGGGTATCACACCTGGTATGAGAATTCATAATGGTGGAATCGGGTACCACGCCATGTATGGGTTGTTCTAATTATTTTATTGCATTCTTTCGATGGTTCCATGAGTGGACCGGGTTGTATTCTTGTATTGTGATAATTGCTTATGGTCCTTGAGAGGCCAGGTTATTATTATAGTTGATTGTATGTTTGGTCTTGGTGTAGACCGGGTTGCATGTCTAACACTTAGGTCATGTAAGAGGAATCCATGGTGCGTCCGGACTATGTGGAATGTAAATGTTTATTTTTGTCTTAAATTGTTTATCACTGGTATAAAGTTGTTTACATGGGGTTGATAAGCTAGGGGAATGGCTGAGAGTCTGGCATGGTATGACTAGTGGGTATTACCATTTGGAGAATTGTCTAAGGATCCTCGAGAGGTCTTAATACTTGTGAGTGGTACCATAAGGGTAGTAGGTCTGGATTGATAGTACTGGGTTATTTCATGGTGTATAGCCATATGGGTTGACTAGAGTAACAGAGTGGTAGTCTGAGTCTGGACTAGGTGGTTGGGCTAGTGTGTAGGTGATTTGGAAGTCTAAGGTTAATGTGACTTGGGAAGTCTAAGGTTAATGTGACTTGGGAAGTCTAAGGTCAGGGTGACTTAGAAGGTCTAAGGTTAACTGTGAATCGAGAAGTCATATGTATCGGGGCAAGGCTAGAGTAGTAGAGTTGGCAGCGGAAAGGCTAGGCAGGGTTGAGGTGCGAGGTCTAAGTAGACGATCAAGTTGAGACCGGGTCTGGTGAGGGTAGAAGTTGGAGGAGGGGTCCATTGGAATTAATTACATGTTTTCCCTAATTTCTATTATATGATGGTATGAGTGAATTTTGGTTGACCGATGATGCCTACCAGTACGTGTATTTGTACTGATTCTACTCTTGATATACCTTTTGGGTATAGTCTGGTTGCATGTGTAACGACTGGGTCCGTTGTTATGGGTAAACCATTCATGCCAATTTTCAGAGTTAGAACACTCTGGGTTTGGAGGTTTGAAATTATGGGCTAGGCTAGTCTCGGCCGGTTTTAAAGTGAGCTATGGTCTAGGGAAATACAGGTAAGGATTGGGTTAGATGTCTTAATTCGAGCTAGTATTCCATGTTGCTAAGACATAAAGGAGTCCGAGGGACTTTTCGAAATTGAATTCGGGTAAGTAGAACTCTTGGAATCGAGGTTGACGTGAAGGGATTATTCTGTGATATCGAGAAAATAAGTGTGTTGTAAAATAGACCAATTTTTGAGGTTTTATGACTTTCTATCCCGTGTCAACCGCCATAGCATTTGACACTCTGCCATAGCTACCTCCGCTGTAGCAGAGAAATTACCATTAAAGTGAAAGTCAAGTTGGTCAACCTCTGCCATAGCGGTTGACTCTGCTATGGCGGTACCTCTATAGCGGAGTGGACCGCTATAGCGGAGTGTGATGGGATTTAATGCAGAACCATTCCCCGGAACATTCAGTTTTCACAAGTTCATTTGTTAGAAGGGCTGGGGCGATTTCAGGCAATTTTCCTCCATTCTTCATCATTTTTCTTCCCTAAGGTAAGGTTTCTACTCCCCGAACTCTGTACTACTTTTCCTATGAGGTAGAATTTCTTGGAGTGGGCTTGTGAAAGGGTTTGGAATGACTTAGAGATGGTAGAATCCGGGGAAAGAAGCGGATTCTAAGGGTAGAAGTTCTTGGGTGTTGTTAAATCCACTACTTTATGATCATGTGGCCTTAATTCCCTAATTGTTTCCATAAAAATGTAGAACTATGTGAATTAATGGTGGTAAAGCCTAGAAAAAGGGGTGGGATAATCATTACTGGCCTGGGGTTTGGAATTTTGCGTAATTCGGGTGATATTTAGGCCATAAAGTTTGATTCTTGGTTATTGTGCTTTGTTTTAGACTAAGAACCGGCAAGAACTTCGGGAAATGGGAAAGCTCCGGTTGAGTAGAGCTTTGGATCATTTTGAGGTAGGTGATGGTTTGCTTCCTATATGCTTTGTGTCTTTAAGTACTCTTATCTAAGTATTTATATGAGATGCATTGCTAAGGGAATGGTTAGAAATGTCTAATAGTCCTATTTAGCAGTCTGGTAAATGGAATGTTGTATTGTGCTTGTTGGTTTACAAGTTGATTTCTCATTTTTGTGACTGTGGATTGTTTGACATTCGGTTGGCTCAGGTACAACTCCTGATACAGGATAATACTAATGGTTGGCTCGGGTACCATGCCTGGTATGGTATAATACGAATGGTTGTCTTGGGTACCACGCCCGGTACGGGATAATACTAATGGTTGGATCGGGTACCACGCCTAGTACGGGTTTACTTTATTGTGTTGTTGCATCTTTATTTAATAGTTCTCTGAGTGGACCAAGTTGTGAACTTGAATTGTGGTTGTGTATTTTGGTCCGTGAGAGGCCGGGATTATTTGAATTGCTTTATGAGTTTGGTCTTGGTATAGACCGAGTTGTTTTTTTGACTCTTAGGTGTTTTCTAGAGGGGATCCAAGGTGGGTTCAGGATTTGTAACAAAATATGATTTGTTTTTGTTGTGGGTTATTGATCATAATTGTGAAGTGGGCTACATATGGGGACAAGTTAGGTAGAGACTTGTAGTCTAGGAATACCTGTTGACTTGCCTATGTGTTTCTGTACTCTTACTTGATTCATGTACTGTTCATACACTATTTTTTTTTGAACTGGCTGATGATCCTATCAGTACATGTTGGTTGTGTACTGATACTTCACTTTCTTGTCTTTTTGTGAGTACAGGAAATCTTTCGATGGTTGACGCATGACCTCACTTGTAGGCCTGATAGTTTGAGATATCAAGGGTGAGCAATTCGACCAATCTGCCTTGATTTGCATCTACTTGAGTTGTAGCCTATTTGTTTCGGGCTTAGACTATGGCTATATTTAGGGTTGCATCCCCGTACTCTAGTTTTTGGTAGATGTTTTTGGTATGATGACTTTCAGATTTTAGGGAGGGATTTCCACAATTTATTTTATTTATAGAGTTGGTTGATTGATATTGATTGCTAGATTACTTTTCTTCATTGGTTGGCTAAGAGTTGGAGTGTATTGGTTTGCTCATCTGGGGGTTGGGTGGGTGCCACTCATGGCGGTCTGGGTCGTGACAAAGATGGTATCAGACCCCTTGGTTCGTTGATCTTGTCGTATTAAAACAGGTCTAGTAGAGTCTTGCGAAATAGTGTGGAGATGTCCGTACTTTTCTTCAAGAGCCTATAGGACTTTAGGAAACAATCACTTGTTTCTTCCATTGTACTATGACTTGATTCTAATTGGTATCTGGTGATACGAATTGGTATCTGACTCTTCCACTCTTTTGTTCGCAGATGGTTAACACAAGGAACAATGAAGCTAGACTGGCGGTGCCAGCAGAGGGCTCGACTGTCTGTGGTAGAGGGAGGGGAAGGAGCAGAGGACAAGGTAGAGCCACGCCCACCAGGGGTGGAGCTCAGGCTGCTACAAGAGCGCGAGAAACAACCTCTCCCCCACCTCAGGAATAGTTTGTCAAGGAAGTGGAAATTGTTGTGGAAGATGAAGGGGCACAGGCGGAGGCGGCAGTGGCACCGACTAGAGGTGCATACCTTCCTTCTATGACACCAGAAGCATTTCAATAGGCTTGGAATATCTTGAGTGGTTTAGTTGGTACTGGAGCCATACCTGCATCACTTGCAAATCAGGCTCTGAGCAATCAACTAGCAGTTACCACGGCACCTAGGATGGATGCAACTTTAGGCACATGTGACTTCTTTAGGCCAATGCTTGGCCTAGTGATGACAGGAAATAGACATGAGATGCTGACTAAGTTTCTCAAGCTGAAATCCCCTACATTTCAGGGTACTGCAGGGAAGATACTTATGAGTTCATATTGGATTGTTATGAGAGGCTGCACAAGCTAGGCATTGTGCAATAGTATAGGGTTGAGTTTGTCACATTTCAGCTGCAGGGCGATGCCAAGCAGTGGTGGAGATCTCATATGGAGTGTCGGTCGTCTGTTTTACCTCCATTAACTTGGGAACATCTCCACTCTCTTTTCTTAGAGAAGTACATACCCCGTAGTTTGAAGGACCAGAGAAACGATGAATTCTTGAATTTGGAGCAGGGTAACATGTCAGTCTCTGCTTACGAGGCAAAGTTTCAGGCCTTGTCTCATTTTGCTACGCAGTTGCTGGGTTCCGAGGAGGAGCTGGTTTGATTGTTTATCAAGGGTTTGAATACTGAGGTTCAGGTATTATCTATACATATGACTTCTTCAGGGAAAGGCTTCAATGTAGTGGTGGATTATGTGAAGAAACTTGAGGGAGTCAGGCAGGCGGGGAAGGCTAAGGTGTTAGCCAAGAAGCCCCGGAATGAGTGAAATTAGGGTGGTTTGTACTCCAGGGGTCAAAATCAGTAGGTATACTCAACCCATCCCATTCACTCGGCTTTGCCAGCTGCTACAGGTGGTCATCCGAGATGTAATCAGTAGTTTTTGGCTCATAAGAGCCAGGGAGCTTCTTATTCATCTACTAGCAGGCCTGCGCTTGATCGTGGTTGTTTTCATTATGGTAATCTGGGCCACATTAAAAGGGAGTGCCTCACAGGCAGGCTGGTAATCAAGTTCAACAACAGTCAAAGGGTGTGGTCCTGGCAGGTAGAGATGGTCATGCTAGAGGTCGTCCACAGGGTGGGTGAGGTAACTTTCAGGGAGGTAGGGAAGACCGAACGAACAACGGCGTAGGTAGGGGTGTGGCACAGTCAGCCACGGAAGTTTCCAGGATTGATGATCGGGTTTATTTCTATGCATTTCCAATGAGCAACGAGGCTGAGACATCAGATGCGGTTATCACAGGTACCATTCTTATCTGTGATAAAATGTCTTTGGTACTATTTGACCTCGGTTCTATATATTTATATGTGTCTGTCAGTTTTGCATTGGGTATGGACTTGGTATGTGATATCCTTGATTCCTCTATCCATGTTTCTACCCTGGTTGGAGAGTCTGTAGTTGTGACTCAAGTCTATCGTGATTGTTCTGTGGTGTTTGTGGGATTGCATACTTGGGTAGACATGGTAATCCTGGATATGGTTGACTTTGATGTGATTTTGGGAATGACTTTGTTGTCTTCTTATCATGTTATGTTAAATTGTAACACCAAGACTGTGGCTCTAGAGATTTTGGGTAAGGATAGTCTAATGGGAAGGTGTGTACAGGCCTAAACCAGTTAAGATCATATCATTTGTTTGGCTAGGAAGCTAGTGGGGAGGGGGTGTCGAGCCTTCTTGGATCATCTCCGGGATAATAGTGTTGAGTCCCCATTTATTGAGTCAGTTCTAGTTGTTTCAGAGTTTCAAGAGGTGTTTCCAGCGGATTTGCCTGGCATGCCTCAGGACAGGGATATTGACTTTAGTATTGACCTGAAGCCAGACACTCATCCCATTTTCACTCCTCCGTACCGTATGGCTCTGGCAGAGTTAAGGGAACTTAAGACTCAGCTTCAGGAACTCCTAGATAAGGGGTTTATTCATCCCAGTGCTTCGCCTTGGGGTACTCCAGTCTTGTTTGTAAAGAAAAAAGATGGTAGTATGCAGATGTGCATAGATTATAGATAGTTGAACTAGGTTACCAGCCGAAATAAGTACCATCTACCCCGTATTGATGATCTGTTTGACCAGTTACAGGGTGCATTGGTGTTTTCAAAAATTGACTTGAGGTCAGGGTAACATCAATTGAAAATTAGGCCCGAGGATATCCCTAAGACTACTATTCAAACTCGGTATGGGCATTACGAGTTCTTGGTGATGTTGTTTGGTTTGACCAATGCACCGGTGGCATTCATGAGTTTAATAAATGGGGTGTTTAAATCGTACTTGGATTCATTTGCCATCGTTTTCATTGATGTTGATGATATTTTGATCTACTCCAAGAGTAAGGAGGAGCATGCTAATCATCTCCGTATAGTGTTGGACATTTTGAGGCGTCAAAATCTTTATGCAAAGTTCACCAAGTGTGAGTTCTGGTTGACTTTGGTAGCATTCTTGGGGCATGTAGTGTTAGAAAAGGGGGTGATAGTAGATCCCCAGAAGATAGAGGTAGTCAAAAGTTGGGCCCGGCCTAGCTCTGTGACTGAGGGGAGGAGTTTTGTTGGGCTTGCAGGTTATTACCAGAGGTTTGTTACGGATTTTGCCTCCATTGCTACTCACTTGACAAGGCTGACACAGAAAGATGTACCGTTTGTATGGTCTGACAAGTGCAAGGAGAGCTTCCAAAAGCTTAAGACACTTTTGACCACGGCTCCTATTTTATCCTTGCTGGTTGAAGGTAAAGACTTTATTGTTTACTATGATGCTTCACATTTTGGTTTAAGTGTTGTGTTGATGCAAGATAGGAATGTGATAGCATATGCTTCTAGTCAGTTGAAGGTACATGAGAGAAACTATCCTACTCATGATTTAGAGTTGGCAGCAGTGGTCTTTGCACTCAATATTTAGAGACACTATCTTGGGGTGGAGGGCTTTTGTGCATTATAGCACAGGCCGTGACTACCCGGTGTCAAGTGTGAAGTGTTCACTGATCATCGCAGCTTGTATCATGTTTTCACTAAGAAGGACTTGAATCTGAGGAAGAGAAGATGGTTGGAGTTGTTGAAGTATTATGATGTGGCTATCCAGTACAATCCGGGTAAGGCTAAAGTTGTGGCAGGCGCATTGAGAAGAAAGACAGTTAGCATGAGTAATTATGATTTTTTGGGGTTTCCAAATGACCACTAGCCAAGGAAATTCAGGCATTGTAGTCCAAGTTCATGCACATGGGTATTTCAGAACAAGGTGGGATTTTGGACAGTATTAAGGTCAAATCCACATTCATAGAGGAGATAAAGGCAAAACATTTTCAGGATTCACAGTTGAGCAGGTTTCGGGGCAAGGCAATATCTAGAGAGTCCGGGGACACCACGTTGGATTCTGGCGGTGTGTCAAATTTTAGAGGAAGGATATGTGTTCCTCGGGTTGATGACATGATTCAGAAAATGTTGGCAGAGGCGCATGGTTTGCGGTATTCAATTCATTCGGGTGTAACCAAGATGTACATGAATTTGAGGTAACTTTATTGGTGGCTTGTTATGAAAAGGGACATAACTAATTTTGTGTACAAGTGTCAGAATTGCCAGCAAGTAAAGTATGAGCACCAAAGACCTGCAAGACTACTTCAGAGGATGCCCATTCCAGAGTGGAAGTGGGAGAGAATAGCCATGGATTTTGTGGTGGGTCTCCCTAAGACTTTGGGGAAGTATGACTCTATTTGGGTCATTGTTGACAGGCTGACCAAGTCCACTCATTTTATTCTGGTCAGAGTAGATTATAATTTGCAGCAATTGGCTAAGATCTACATGAAGGAGATTGTCAGGTTGCATGGAGTACCACTGTCTATTATTTCAGACAGGGGTACACAATTTACCTCCAAGTTTTAGGGCAAGTTGCATGAGGAGTTGGGCACTCAACTCACCTTTAGTATAACTTTTCATCCTCAAACTGATGGTCAGTCTGAGAAGACGATCCAGATATTTGAGGACATGCTGAGAGCATATGTGATGGACTTCAGGGGTCAGTGGGAACAATTTCTACCATTGTGCGAATTCTCATAAACAATAGCTACCACTCAAGTATTTACATGGCATCTTTCGAGGCTCTATGTGGGAGGAGTTGTAGGTCATCGATTGGGTGGTTTGAGAAAAGCGATGTAAAGCCTTTAGGTGTAGACTTGGTAAGGAAAGCGCAAGAGAAGGTGAGGGCATTTAGACTAAGTTGCTAGCTTCCCAAAGCAGGAAGAAGGAATATGCATATCGCAAGGTCCAGGACATGGAATTTTAGGTTAGTGAGCAGGTACTGCTGAAGGTATCAACAATGAAAGGAGTTATGCATTTTGGTAAGAAGGGAAAGCTCAGCCCTCGATTCATTGGTCCGTTTGAGGTTCTTGAAATTGTAGTGCCAGTGGCTTACAAGTTAACATTGCCGCCTAGTTTGTCGGGTGTCCATCTGGTATTCCATGTATCCATGCTTAAGCGATACCATGGGGACGGGGACTACATCATCAAGTGGGATGAGGTGCTTTTTGATAAGGACCATCGTTATGAAGAGGAACAGTTTTGATCCTCGCTTGGGATGTCCAGAAATTGAGGACAAGGGTGATTAGTATGGTAAATGTTCAATGGAAGCATCGTCCGGTTGAGGAAGCCACTTGGGAAACCGAGAAGGACATGCGGGACAAGTACCCCCACTTGTTTGAGGATTCAGATACTACACTTTCCTTTTTTAAATTCTGTATTGTCGATTTTGATTGTTTGGGGATGAACGATGGGTAAATTTGTATCTATTGTAATGATCGGGTCCATCGTTATGGTTAAACCATTCGTGCCAATTTTCATAGTTAGAAAACTCCGGGTTTGGGGGTTTGAAATTCTGGGCTAGGCTAGTCTCAACTGGTTTTGGAGTGAGGTATGGTCTAAGGCAATCCGGGTAAGGATTGGGTTAGATGTTTTGATTCAAGCTAGTTTTCCATGTAGCTAAGACATAAAGGAGTCTGAGGGACTTTTCGGAATTGAATTTAGGTAAGTAGAACTCCCAGAATCGAGATTGACATGAAGGGGTTGTTCCGAGACATCGAGAAAATAAGTGTGTTGTAAAATGGACCAATTTCGGAGGTTTTACGACTTTTTGTCCTGTGTCAACCGCCATTGAAGTTGACACTCCTCCATAGAGACCTCCGTTGTAGTAGGGAAATTACCGCTATAGTGAAAGTCAAGTCGGTCAACCTCCGCCATAGCAGTTGACTCTGCTACGGTGGTACCGCTATAGCGGAGCGGACTGCTATAGCGGAGCATGACGGGATTTAATGCAGAAACATTCCCCAAAATATTCAGTTTTCACAAGTTCATTTGTGAAAAGGGCTAGGGCAATTTTCCTCCATTCTTTATCATTTTTCTTCCCTAAGGTAAGGTTTCTACTCCCCGAACTCCATACTACTTTTCCTATGTGGTAAAATTGCTCGGAGTGGGCATGTGGAAGGGTTTGGAATGACTTAGGGATGGTAGAATCCAAGGAAATAAAGGGATTCTAAAGGTAGAAGTTCTTGGGTATTGTTAAATCCATTACTTTATGATCATGTGACCTTAATTCTCTAATTATTTCCACAAAAATGGTAGAACTAGGTGAATTAAGGGTGGGAAAGCCTGGAAAAAGGGGTGGGATGATCATGGGTGGCCTGGGGTTTGGAATTTTGCGTAATACGGGTGATATTTAGGCCATAAAGTTTGATTCTTGGTTATTGTGCTTTGTTTTAGACCAAGAATCGGCAAGAACTTTGGGAAATGGGAAAGCTCCGATTGAGTAGATCTTTGGATCATTTTGAGGTAAGTGATGCTTTGCTTCATGTATGCTTTGTGTGTTTAAGTACTCATATCTAAGTATTTGTATGAGATGCATTACTTAGTGAATGGTTTGAAATGTCTAATAGTCCTGTTTAGCTGTCTGGTAAATGGAACATTGTATTCTGCTTATTGGTTTACAAGTTGATTATTCATTTTTGTGCGTGTGGATTGTTTGACATTTGGTTGCCTCTGGTACCACGCCTGGTATAGGATAATACTAACGATTGGCTCGGGTACCATGCCTGGTATGGGATAATACTAACGGTTAGCTCAGGTACCATGCCTGGTACATGATAATACTAACGGTTGGATCGGGTACCATGCCTGGTACGGGTTTACTTTATTGTGTTGTTGCATCTTTATTTGATGGTTCCCTGAGTGGACTGGGTTGTGAACTTGAATTTTGGTTGTGTAGTTTGGTCCGTGAGAGGCCGGGATTAATTGAATTGCTTTATGATTTTGGTCTTGGTGTAGATCGGGTTATTTTCTTGACACAGGTGTTGTCTAGAGGGAATCCAAGGTGGGTCTGGGATATGTAACATAATATGATTATTTTCGTTGTGGGTTATTGATCATAACTGTGAAGTGGGTTACATGTGGGGACAAGTTAGGTAGAGACTTGTAGTCTAGGAATACTTGTTGACTTGCCTATGTTTTTATGTACTCTTACTTGATTCATGTACTATTCATACACTGTTTTATTTGGAACTGGCTGATGATCCTACCAGTACACGATGGTTGTATATTGATACTGCAGTTGCTTATCTTTTTGTGAGTACAGGAAATCTTCCGGGGGTTGACGCACGACCTCACTTGTAGGCATGACAGTTTGAGATATCAAGGGTGAGTTGTTCGACCAAGCTTCCTTGATTTTCATCTACTTGAATCATAGTCCATTTTTTTAGGCTTATACTATAGCTATATTTGGGGTTGCATCCCCGTACTCTAGTTTTTGGTACGATGACTTTCAGATTCTAGGGAAGGATTTCTGCAGTTTATTTTATTTATAGAATTTATTGATTGATATTGATTGCTAGATTACTTTTATGCACATGTTTTAAGGATTTAGGCTAGGCTAAGAGTTTGACTCTATTGGTTCACTCATTCGGGGGTTAGGTGGGTGCCACTCACAGTGATCTGGGTCGTGATAGTAGGGTTGGTGATGTTTCACATGTTCAGGATGACGGTGATTCTCCAGCAACTCCTACTTCTCGTTTCTATGGTGGAGTTGTGTCCTTTCTACTTAAATCATATTACTCTTGTAGTAGCTCTTATACTGGCTTAGACTAGGTTCTATGGAGGGTTGTCTCATATTGTAAATGATTTTCCGCAAGTTCTATATGTCAGTTATTTTCTAAAATTATTGTAAAGGAAGTTCCATGTATTAAAAAGGGTTGCATTAATGCCTTATGTTCTTTTCCACTTTGCCTGTTGGTTCGGGTGGTAAGGGTTCTCCTATCTAAGTGAATTAGAGTAGGTTCCTGCACATCCCAGTAGTTGGGTCGTGACAAATGGTATCAGAGCCCAGGTTACCATCTCCCAATATAAGAGAAAAATTTCGAATAGAGTCATGAAGATTGGTGTGTTGACGTCCACATCTAGTCCTAGGGAAGCTAGGAAGCATTCTAGGAAACATCTCTCTTCTTTCATTCCTTATTGTGCGGTTCAGTTAGTTGCTTGTATGAGTTGAATCCAATTGGTATCTGTCGATTCCAATGGGTATCTCAACAAGGTAAAGGATGTCATTGGATTTTGGATACGATAAACAGGCAAGAAGGATTGAAACCGGGAATGTTTCAATTAGTATCTGGCCTGAGAAGCTGTGGTAAGGCACGGGTGGTTGGCTAAGGGTCATCCATGGGACGGATAGAGTGTAATTGATGTGATTTGATTTCGTTGTAGCTTGAAACTGAAATATTTGGGTATTACAATGGGGGTGTGGCTTATTTGAATTGTATATGATTGGTTGGCTTGTTGTGAAATTGCAGGTCTGAAGGTGTAACACCCCAGAACTTCCAATCCCAGACTTAGCTCAGAAAACCAGGAGAAATAAAAAAATTCAACTGTCAGCAGAACAACAATTCACTTCCATGAGTCGTGGAACAGTTCATGAGTCGTGGAATGGACTCGTGGAGCAAAGATCAGAGGACTGCTCCTCTGAAGTTCATTCAATGACTCAAGTTTATGGACTGTAGAAGTTTCCACGGACCGTAGAACTTGTCCGTGGAATCTTTGTAGCAGATGACCTTCAGGAACCATGATTAGGTTTCACGAGATGTGGTAGTTTCCACGAGTCATGAACCCAAGTCGTGGAACCAATTCTAGTAGCCTTTACTTAAGTCCTCAGGAACCACGATTGAGTTCCATGACCCGTGGAAGTTTCCACGAGTCGTGAACCCAACTCGTGGAACCAAAAATCAGAGGACCAGGAATTTCTTACAGGAACCACGAGTGGGTTCCCGTGGAAGTTTCCACGAGTCGTGAACCCAACTCGTAGGGTTCATTCCAGTGGCCAGCTTTCAGGACCAGGAAACCACGATAGGGTTCCACGACCCGTGGAACTTTCCACGAGTCGTAGAACCCAATCGTGACCCCTGGGTCTTGATTTTTAGCAGCTTTTCTAATTAAATTCTAGGGGCATTCTAGACATTTCCTAACTAATTTAACGCCTAGGCTACGTCGTTTTGACTACTCTAAGCCTACATTATTAGTCAAAAGCTACCTAAAACCCTTATTATCCTAATTTCAACGGATTTAGAAAGAAAAGAATCAGAAGAGGCGATAGTTTTCTCCCAAGAACAAGCAGAGGCCTTCACCAAGTTCAGCGCCAAAAATCCTAGGATTTCTCCGTGATTTTTTCACCAGGTATGTGGGATTTTACTAATCGGTTCCTATCACCCATTAGGTCCCTAGAACTCAGCCAGTTCCTTCAGTTTATACATGATTGATTAGACCTAGGTTCCTAGGCCTTATAGATTTCTTTGCTATTCAGATGCTATAAATTTACATGATGCTTAGTTCATGTTTCTTGGAGAATGAGTATAGTTCTTGCATAGATTTTAGAATCCTAAATTGTGAGAATTTTCAGTACTACCTAAATTATACTTGTTAGAAAGGTCTGTTAGATAATCATGTTTCAGAATTCGAATGCCATATCCTGCAACATGTTTATGTGCCTTCTCAGATTTTATCAGTATTTTGAGCTATCCAGTGTATTAGTTGCATGCTAGCTTATATTCAGTTAGGAGTAGATTTAGCACCGAGCAAACTAAGGGATAAAGGCTCACCCGTCAGTTTTAAGTTGAGACCTTTAGCAGCAATCCCTAAGTTCCAGAACTACGGCGCCACCATAGGTTCTAAAGGGGTCGCCCGTCAGATTAGGCTTGACACCCTTGTCCCTTTTGGACATCAGTAGTGGATCCATGTCAGACTTGTTCGTACCTCTTGGCAAGGTATGAACATTCTCCCATCTAGGGTTACAGGTTGGCCCCATAGTTAGCTCAACTTGGGGTATGTCGATTAGTAGTGTCTCCCACAGTCAGATTCATGTGCATTGACCTTGTATCCAGTATTTATGTTCTGTATTCAGTTTAGCATGCTATTTCATGATTTATACTTGGTCATTGCATACAGTTCAGTTTTCAGTTATGTTGCAGTATATCTATCTTCATGTTCAGTTCTATATTGTGCAGCTTTGTATATATATCCTGCATGCTTAGTACATTAAAAGTACTGACGCATAATCTTGTGCTACATCATTTTATAATGTAGTTTCCAACACTCAGCATCCAAACACCGCTTAGTTCGATTCCCCAGTTCATACTCAGCAATTCAGTGGTGAGTCCTCATTAGTTCGAGGATGATAAACATGCTTTATTTCAGTATTTACTTTCAGTTTTAGCTTTGTAGAGTTAGCTGAGGGAATGTCCTAGCAACTCCCATTCAATTAGATGGCTTTCAGACATAGACTAGACTCAGCGGTTGTTAGGGTTGTTTTTAGTCGGCACTAAACTATACTTTTATATGATATCCTTTTTAGATCTGTTGGGCTCTCATCTTGATTTATGCTATTAAATTGCTTTAGTTTCCGCACAACACATATCTCTAAATTGTTTTTACTTAGATATGCCATGCCATGGGTTAGTTTGGGGTCACTTGTGAAACTAAGCATCGTGTTGCATCCAGGGGGTAGCTTCGGGGGTGACAAACTTGGAATCAGAGCATCAGGTTTAAGTGTCCTAGGGTGTCTGAAAGCAGTGTCAAGTAGAATCTTCTTCATGGGTGTAAAGGACGCTACACTTATAGGGGAGAAGCTATAAGACAGTATTAGGAATAACTTCCCTTCTTTCTTTTCCAGTTCGTGCTATAGAGTATAAATCTATTTAAATTCTCCTCTATTCTAACTCTTGCTCTTTGCATTTCAGAAAAATGCCTCCCAGAAGAGCAAACGCAAGGAATCAGCCAGCACCAGAAGCTCCAGCAGACCCATTGAATGAGCAGGTTACGCATGCCAAATTCAGGGCTTCCTTTCAAGTACTTGCTCAGGCCATGACCACCCAGGTCAACCAGCAGGCTGCGGCTCCAGCACCGCCTCAGGTCAATACTGATGCAGCCAGAATCGGAGAATTCACTCGGATGAACCCTCCAGAATTTCATGGGTCCAAGTCAGAAGAAAATCCCCAAGAGTTCCTAGAAGATATTCATAAGGTGACAGACATTATGGGTGTCACCCCAGTGGAGAGTGCAGACTTAGCTACCTATCAGGTGAAAGGGATAGCTTATACTTGGTACCAGCAGTGGAAGGAATCTCGTTGTGCCAATGCAGGGTCAGTGACATGGGATTTTTTCAAGACTGCATTTCTGAACCGGTTCATCCCACTAGAGCTCAGGGAAGCCAAGGTTCAAGAATTCATCCCTCTGAGGCAGGATGAAATGAGCGTGAAGGACTATGCTCTGAAGTTCACTCAGCTATCTAAGTATGCCCCGGCAATAGTAGCTGACCTTAGAGCTCGTATGAGCAAGTTCGTGTCTGGTGTGTCTGATGATGTGGTCAAGGAATGCAAGACTACAATGCTTGTGAAGGAAATGGACTTTTCCAGGTTTGTTACTTATGCTCAACAAATGGAGGAGGAAAAGATCAAGAAAAGGGGAGGCGATTCTAAGAAGGTTAGGACAGGTGAGTATAGCCACTCTCAGCAGAGGTCAGAAGGTGGCAACCACTTTCATTATCGCTAGGAAAATTGAGCTCTAGCTCCATCTTTTGCTAGTGCCCCAGTGCCCAAGTTCAAGAACAATAGACGAGATAGAGCATATGGCTCTAAGTCCCATGGTACAGTTACTAGTGGGCGCACTAACCCAATGTGCAAAAAGTGTGGTAGGAACCACCAAGGTGAGTGCCTAGCAGGTAGTGAAAATTGCTTTGGGTGTGGTAAGCCAGGCCATAAGATGAGAGAGTGCCCTGAAAATTCTCAGATGGGTGGGGACCCTCGTTCACAGAATCAAGCTAGCTCTACAGCAGTTCCAGCAGGTCGCCCCATGCAGTAGGGTGCCTCATCTGGTACAAGTTGTGGTTAGCACCAAAATAGGTTGTATGCTCTTCAGGCTCGACAGGATCAGGAGGACTCTCCTGATGTGGTCACGGGTATGTTACGAGTCTTTAATACTGATGTTTATGCATTGTAAGATCCAGGGCCTACACTTTTCTTCATCACTCCTTATGTAGAAGTAAACTTCAGTATTAGTCCAGAAAATCTCCTAGAACCCTTCTCAGTCTCTACTCCAGTTGGTGACCCAGTTATAGCTAGATGGGTATACAAAAATTGCCAGCCACAGTTTCTCAGAAAGTCACCTCAGCATATCTTGTAGAGTTAGAAATGGTAGTCTTTGATATCATTCTAGGCATGGATTGGTTACATTCATGTTATGCCTCAGTCGATTGTAGAACTAGGATCGTTCAATTTTAGTTTTCTAACGAGCCAGTCCTAGAGTGGAAGGGTAGTAACTCAGTTTTTGTAGGTCATTTCATCTCCTACCTTAAGGCCAGAAAAAATATCTCCAAAGGGTATATCTATCACCTTGTTCGGGTTAAGGATTCAAACTCTGAGACCCCAACTCTAGAGTCAATCCCTGTAGTGAATGATTTTTCAGAAGTGTTCCCAGAAGATCTTCCCGAAAGGGAAATCGACTTCGGAATTGATCTCCTTCCAGATACCCAACCTATTTTGATTCCTCCCTACAGAATGGCTCCAGCTGAGCTTAAGGAATTGAAAGAACAGCTTAAGGACCTGCTAGATAAGGGCTTCATCAGACCCAACATCTCTCCATGGGGTGCTCCAGTGTTGTTCATGCGTAAAAAGGACGGTTCCCTCAGAATGTGCATTTACTACCGTCAGTTAAACAAAGTCACAATCAAGAATAAATATCCCATCCCCAGGATTGATGACTTGTTCGACCAGCTTCAAGGCACTAGTTATTTCTCCAAGATAGACCTCAGATCCGACTATCATCAGCTCAGAGTCAGAGATAGTGACATCCCAAAGATAGCCTTCAGGACTCGGTATGGTCACTATGAATTTGTTGTTATGTCTTTTGGACTAACCAATGCTCCTGCAACTTTCATGGAGCTAATGAACAGGGTGTTCAAGCAGTATTTGGACTTGTTCGTCATTCTCTTCATTGATGACATCCTTGTCTATTCTCGAAATGAGAGGGAGCATGCGACTCATTTGAGGGTTGTGCTTCAGACCCTCAACGATCGCCAGATATTCGTTAAGTTCAGCAAGTGTGAATTATGGTTACAGTCTGTCGCTTTTCTTGGTCATGTGGTATCCAAACAAGGGATCCATGTTGATTCCCATAAAATTGAGGCAGTAAAGGACTGGCCCAGACCCACTTCTCCTACATACATCAAAAGTTTCTTGGGTTTGGCGGGTTATTACATGAGGTTCGTAGAAGGATTTTCATCCATAGCTTCCCTATTTACCAAGTTGACTCAGAAAAAGGTCAAGTTTCAGTTGTCAGAGGAGTGTGAGAAGAGTTTTTTAGAACTGAAGACCAGGTTGACTACAACCCCTGCTTTGACCCTACCAGATGGTTCAGATGGTTACATAGTTTATTGTGATGCATCCATAGTCGGCTTGGGTTGTGTTTTGATGCAGTAGGGTAAGGTCATAGCGTATTCCTCCAGGTAGCTTAAGGCCCATGAGAAGAACTACCTAACTCATCACCTCGATCTTGCAGCAGTTGTGTTCACCCTAAAGATTTGGAGGAACTATTTGTATGTTGTTCATGTTGATGTGTTCACAGATCACAAGAGCCTTCAGTATGTGTTCACCCAGAAAAAGTTGAATCTTCGTCAGAGGAGATGGCTTGAGTTCCTCAAGGATTATGATATGAATGTGCTCTACCATTCGGGTAAGGCCAATGTAGTGGCTGATGCTCTCAGTAGACTGTCTATGGGTAGCGTATCTCATATTTAGGAACAGAAGAGAGAACTGGTCAGAGATGTTCATCGGCTTGCTTGCCTAGGAGTTTGCCTTATGGACACGACTGATGGTGGTGTGATAGTTCAGAATGGGTCAGAATCTTCATTGGTAGCTGAAGCTAAGGAGAAGTAGGATAGTGACCCCATACTACTTCAGCTGAAGGGTGCAGTTCATCAGCAAAGAGTAAAGGTTTTCTCCCAAGGGGGAGATGGTGTACTCCGTTATCAGGGTCACTTATGTATTCCTAAGGTGGGTGCGTTGAGACAGCAAATCCTTTCAAAAGCCCATAATTCCAGATATTACATCCATCCAGGTACGACTAAGATGTACCGTGATCTACGGGAGATCTATTGGTGGAACGACAGAAGAGAGACATCACAAATTTTGTGGCTAAGTGCCCCAACTGTCAATACGTATAGGTAGAATATCAGAAACCAGGAGGTGTGACTCAGGAGATTAGCATTCCTACTTGGAAGTGGGAAGTGGTTAACATGGATTTCATAACGGGTATACCCCATACTCGCAGGCAGCATTATTCCATTTGGGTGATAGTGGATATAGTCACTAAGTCAGCTCACTTCTTGGCAGTCAAGACTACAGATTCAACGGAGGATTATGCTAGGCTCTACATCGGCGAGATATTCAGGTTTCATGGGGTTCCCTTGTCTATCATTTCAGATAGAGGTCCTCAGTTTACATCTCATTTTTGGAGATCTTTCTAGAAAGGTCTTGGTACTTAGGTGAACCTTAGTACAACATTTCATCCGCAGACAGATGGTCAGGCTGAGCGTACCATTCAGACCTTGGAGGACATGTTGAGAGCTTGTTTGATTGATTTCAAGGGTAGTTTGGATGATCACCTACCTCTCATAGAGTTTGCCTACAATAACAGCTTCCATTCCAGCATACAAATAGCCCCATATGAGGCCCTCTATGGGCGTAGATGTAGGTCACATGTTGGTTTGTTCAAAGTAGGTGAAGAAGCTTTGATTAGGCCAGATTCGGTACATGAGGCTATGGAGAAAGTTCAACTTATCAGAGAGAGGCTAAAAATGGCTCAGAGTCGTCAGAAATCCTATGCAGACGTGAGGAGAAGGGACTTAGAGTTTGAGATCGATGATCGGGTTTTCCTTAAGGTGTCACCCATGAAAGGGGTGATGGGATTCGGCAAGAAAGGGAAGCTCAGCCTCAGATATGTAGGTCCTTATAGGATCCTAAAAAGGGTCGGTAATGTGGCTTACGAGTTAGAGTTTCCATCTGAACTAGCACCAGTACATCTAGTCTTCCATATTTCTCTTTTGAAGAAGTGTGTGGGTGATCCGAATTCGATAGTACCCTCAGAGAGTGTGGCTGTAAAGGATAGCCTCACCTATGAGGAGGTTCCAGTTGAAATTCTTGACCGTCAGGTTCGTAGGTTGAGTAATAAGGAAGTCGCATCAGTTAATGTTTTGTGGAGGAATCAGTCTGTCAAGGGAGCTACTTGGGAAGCAGAAGCAGCCATGATGTCCAAGTACCCGCACCTCTACCCCTCCAATTCAGTTTCACATTGAGGTAATTAGTTCCTCTCCAGTCTCTCAGTTTATTCTTGTGTAATTCAGTCTCAATACCATTGTTCCATCAGTTATCCTTGCATTTTCAGCATACTTGCAGGCTTATGGAACTCAGTTCAGTTAGATATCAGTTTCCAGTACTCAGTTGGTAGGGATTCAGCTCTTTCCCTCCAAACTCAGCTTGTTTAGTCTTCATTCGAGGACGAATGATCCCAAGCGGGAGATATTGTAACACCCCAGAACTTCCAAGCCCATACTTAGCTCAGAAAACTAGGTGAAATAAAAAATTTCAACTATCAGCAGAACCATGAGTCACTTCCACGAGTCGTAGAATAATCCACGAGTCGTGGACTGGACTCATGGAACAAAGATCATAGGACTGCTCCTCTAAAGTTCATTCCACGACTCAAGTCTATTGACCATAAAAGTTTCCACGGACCATAGAACTTGTCCGTGGAATCTTTGTAGCAGATGACCTTCAGGGACCACGATTGGGTTCCATGAACCGTGGTAGTTTCCATGAGTCATGAACCCAACTTGTGGAACCAAGTCTAGTAGCCTTTACTTAAGTCATCAGGAACCACGATTGGGTTCCACGACCCGTGGAAGTTTTCACGAGTCGTGAACCCAACTCATGGAACCAAAGTTCAGAGGACCAGGAATTTCTTACAGGAACTATGAGTGGGTTCCACGACCCGTGGAACTTTCCACGAGTCATGAACCCAACTCGTACGGTTCATTCCAGTGGCCAGCTTTCAGGACCAGGAAACCACGATAGGGTTCCCTGACCCGTGGAACTTTCCACGAGTCGTAGAACCCAGTCGTGATCCTTGGGTCACGATTTTCAGCAACTTTTCTAATTAAATTCCAGAGGCATTCTAGACATTTCCAACCTAATTTAATGCCTAGGCTATGTCATTTTGACTACTCTAAGCCTACTTTATTAGTCAGAAGCTATCTAAAACCCTTATTATCCTAATTTCAATGGACTTAGAAAGAAAAGAATCAGAAGAGGCGATAGTTTTCTCCCAAAAACAAGCAGACACCTTCACAAAGTTCAACCCCAAAAATCCAAGGATTTCCCCGTGGATTTCTTAACCAGGTATGTGGGATTTCACTAATGGGTTCCTTTCACCCATTAGGTCCCTAGAATTCAGCCAGTTCCTTCAGTTTCTACATGATTGATTAGACCTAGGGTTCCTAGGCCTTATAGATTTCTTTGCTATTCAGATGCTATAAATTTACATGATGCTTAGTTCATGTTTCTTGGAGAATTACTATAGTTCGTGCATAGAATTCAAAACCCTAAGTTGTGAGAATTTTTAGTACTCCATAAATTATACTTATTAGACAGGTCAGTCCGATAATCATGTTTTAGAATTCGAATGCCATATCCTCTAGCATGTTTATGTGCATTCTCAGATTTTATCAGTATTTTGAGCTATCCAGTGTATTAGTTGCATGCTAGCTTATATTCAGTTGGGAGTAGACTTAGCACCGAGTGAACTAAGGGATGAAGGCTCACCCGTCAGTTTTAGGCTGAGACCTTTAGCAGCAATCCCTAAGTTCCAGAACTACGGCACCACCGTAGGTTCTAAAGGAGTCACTCGTCAGATTAGGCTTGTCACCCTTGTCCCTTGTGGACATCAGTAGTGGATCCACGTCAGACTTGTTCGTACACTTGGCAAGGTATGAACACCCTCCCATCCAGGGTTACTGGTTAGCCTCATAGTTAGCTCAACTTGGGGTATGTCGGTTAGTAGTGTCTCCCACAGTAAGATTCATGTGCATTGACCTTGTATCCAGTATTTATGTTCATTATTTAGTTCATCATGCTATTTCATGATTTATACTTGGTCATTGCATTCAGTTCAGTTTTCAGTTATGTTGCAGTATATCTATCTTCATGTTTAGTTCTATATTATCCAGCTTTGTATATATATCCTGCATGCTGAGTACATTCAAAGTACTGACGCATACTCTTGTGCTTCATCGTTTTATGATGTAGGTTCAGGCACTCAGCATCCAGACCGCGCTTAGCTTGGTTCCCCAGTTCGTACTCAGTACTTCAGTGGTGGGTCCTCATTTGTTCGAGGACGATAGACATGCTTTATTTCAGTATTTACTTTCAGTTTTAGCTTTGTAGAGTTAGATGGGGGCATGTCCCAGCAACTCCCATTCAGTTAGATGGCTTTCAGACATAGACTAGACTTAGCGGTTGTTAATGTTGTTTTCAGTCGGCACTAAACTATACTTTTATATGATATCCTTTTTAGATTTGTTGGGATCTCATCTTGATTTAAGATATTAAATTGCTTTAGTTTCCGCACAACACATATCTCTAAACTGGTTTTACTTAGATATGCCATGTCATGAGTTAGCTTGGGGTCACTTGTGACACTAAGCACCGTGTTGGATCCAGGGGTTAGCTTCGGGGCATGACATAAGGTATTAATAATTGATTCTTGGTATGATTGAGTGTGATTAAGTGTTGTGTGTGTGGAGTTAGAATTTCATATAATTTCAGAAAATGGGCTCATCATTGGTGAAGATGGTGAGAGGAAATGATTTACGACTGTGGGGAAACTCCAATTTCAGGATAGTCGGGGCTTTGTTGGGAACCGTGGGAACAACGAGGTTAATCATGCCTGATAGTGGGGATGTATTGTTGAGAACAATTTTCTTGTGTAATTAATTCATGATTTGTGAGAATTTGATGCAATGTTTCAGTCTATGCATTTCCAGGAATAATCTTGAGGGTTATTTAAGACCATGGCGGGATAAACGGGGTTAAAAAATGATAACAAGGAAGGAGAACGAGCACACTTTGCTAAAAAGTCTAATTTTTGGACTGTTACCATCGGGATCGCCATAGCATATGGCACCGCTACAGTGATCCCGCTATAGCGGTATTTTCCCCCTATAGCAGTTCTACTGTAGCGGAGTGGCAACCGCCATAGCAGAGGGACGCGGGGCAAAACACCTGCCCTATTTTCCCCTATTTTTCATTCAATCCCGTGGCTTCAAAATACGATAGTAAGCTATGAATTTCAAGGAAATTAGCTATAAAATTAATCTAGTATTGCATATGAAGGGAAATAATGCCTGAAAATAGCATCCACATGCTTAAAATGAGGGGAAGAGGAAAGGGAAAATATTGTCTAAAACAAACCCCAAACAGGGCAAAACCTAAAAAGCTATAAATTTTTATAATAAGGGGGTAGGGGAGGTCTTAAGCCTCATCATCACTCAGGAAGGGGAACTCCTTCCTGTCTTCAGGCTCAAGTGTAGGAAGCTCCTAACCCAGGGCGATGCTAGAAAACATGACCTTGACGGTCTTTCACATCCTGGCAAACATGCGATCTCGGGAGCGTCTCTTCTTTTTCTCATCCTCTAACTCCCTGCGGAGTGCTGCAAACTCCTGAGCAGAAGGGGGTGGGGCTGTACCTCCACCATTAGTGTCCTCCATAAACCTCTTGATGGATGCCAGGTTCTCCACTAGCTAGGTGCTCATAATCGGGGGATGAGGCTGGGGAGAGGAATATGTGTCATCATCATCATCATCGTCATCCTCCTCTACCGGTTGGCTGCTTCCTACTTCATCCACCTTCCTCTTCTTCTTGGAAGAGGCCACTTTCACTCGGAGAGGGTCAAAGGGGTCATCCATAGCTACCTCTAAGTTTGTGTGATCCTCGGCCACCCCACCCCACCTGCATAATTCAGACACCAAGCCTAGAAGATAGGAGCCCTTCATATGACCCCGGTAGAATTCCTTCCATTAGGAGATGATTTGTTCCCCCACATTCATGATAATGCCCTGCATGGCACAAGTAATCACCAGGGCCCAGGCATAAGTCACATCAGTCTTGTTGCCTGATGGGCAGATTCTTCGAGATACCAAGTTTAACCACCTCTTAGCATCAGCAGAGAAGTAAGCACTAGTGATGCCCTCAGGACTGGGTCAGTAGACCTGATCTTTGAACTCTGCATCAACCAGGGTATTCTTTAGCCAAGTCATGTCCCATATTCAGGCCCTAGCCTCATAGGAAGCATTTGAAACATGGGGAACTCTTAGAAACTCATTGAGAGTATGGGTGTCCACCAGAACATCTACCCCTCAGATCCAGATAGTTAGGTTGGGTTCATCCCAACGGACGGTTGAAAGGATAGCATTGAACTCCCATACCCATCCTGTCTATACGGGAGGCGTTGTGTACGTAAGGGAAGCAACCATGATGAAAGGCGGCTGCCTTTTCGTCTACACCTATCAACTTGCACCCCCTCTAATAGCAAAAGCCCAGTCTCCGATAATCAATGAACCTCTCTTGGCTAGCTTCATCGGGAAAATGCTCATAAGGATACACGGGCAATTTTGCTTCAGCATTTGGAAGTAATAACCCGTAATGTAGCAAGAGAACTAGTTTAGAACTCGATAAGGCATAAGTGATTAAGGAACATTGGAGAAATTGTTTTCTAAGTGTTGGCCGGAGAGGCCACTATCTTGCGGTCTTCCGCTATAGCGGATGATCGTCTGCCATAGTGGAACCGCTATGGCAGAAAATTATCCGCTATACTGGGACCATTATAGCAGAGCCCTAACCGCTATAGCGGTCTTCATCATCCCAAAACTCCAAGAGGTGTGACAATGGCACCCCTTGATCCAAAATTCCATTTTTAAGGATTTAAGTTCAGATCTATATGCCCAAGGTGTCCTAATTATTATTTATACAAGAATTTGGGTATTATAGCCTTGTTTTTGTCTGAATCACAAGTTATTTCAAGAATAACCCTTCACCTTCCCCACCATTCTTGGCCTATTTTTGGCTAAAAGTTATATAATTCTTATGCCCAGGAAGTTGTGGAGGCGTTGTGTACGTAAGGAAAGCAACCATGATTCGAGAAATTGCCAATAAACCAATTCAAGTTCAAGTTCAAAACTAACTACAATGTATACCCCAAGTCACTATTTTCTACCCTAATCATATCTATAATCATGCGGGGAAGTAAAATAGCAAGTGAGAAGGATTGTTACCTGGAAATTCTAACGTCGAGAGCATAATGATCGGGAGGAAAAAGGGAGAGTTTGGGTTAAAAATAGGAAACAATGGGAAGAAAACCCATTTCTCCTCTATTTCAATTTGTTACCAACTGCTATAGCGGTCGGTACTCCATTATAGTGGAACTGCCATAGTGGTATAATATCTGCTATAGCAGATGACAATCAGTTTTGGGAAGGAAAAAGTTCTCCCGAGTCCTTTCAAATTCCTTCACTCTGACGATGCGAGACCTCAGATTTCTTGGGGGCTTGAAAAAGGTCATGTGAAATTTTCTTTGGAAGGCTCGGGAATTCCTTATTAGAGCGAGACAATATTAAATTTTTAGTCAGTTCAACTAATTATGGAGAAGTTTGGTAACTTGCGTAGGTTCTTAATTACACGGTCACTTAGGACATTGAGGGTCTCGAGCTAGTTCTATTTGTCTTCTTATATTCGGAATCATTCGGAGATGAATGATGGGTAAATTAGTATTTGTTGTAATGACCGAATCCATCATTAGTTTAGAAATCACGGTATCGGGAATTACGGGAATGATTTAAAGGTTTTGAATTAAGTGGGGTGATGTGATAGAAAATTTCAGATTTTTTTTGAAATCATCTGGGTTGGCGTCACTCCGCTATAACGGAATAAATACCGCTATAGTGGTAGCACTATAGCAGAAGGTCATCTACTATAGAGGAACGATGGGAGCAGTAGCATCAGAACGTCTTTTTAATAAAAGACTTCTCCTCCTCAGTTAGAAAACATACGAGGGTTTCTCCAAAAACCCTTATAAGATGCTCCAAGACTTGGGAGACATGAGGAGGAGGTATTATGACTGAAGGGATGTGGAACAACGGATTCAAGGATCGTCATCCAGCCAGGAATGCCTTTACGGAGCCAAAAATGCATCCTTGCAACTGCTTGGCATCCAAGTAGGCTAGGTTTTCTTCTCGAGTAGATTGACTTGTATACATTTATATACTTGTTGTATAGTTGAAAAAGGGGAATCCATGCTTAGGCCTTCGGGTATGGCGTCTGGTGGATTGTGGTGTTGGATATGTGTGATTTAGATTTTGGCTGAATTGAATTATTGGATGTTGTAGTATCTTGAGATGTACATGTATATTTAGGTATGGGAAAATGATAGAATTTAGATACTAGGATGTCGGGAAGGTTTGGGGAACCGGGAATGCTAGGGTAACTAAATGGCTAGATAAAAAGGTAAATCCTAAAGGATTTGGGAAATTAAATATGCTAGTATAAAAGTGGTTGAATTGCTAAGGCTAAGGGGCATTTTACCCATATCGTAGTACCTAGGGATGAGTTTGGGAATCAATGTATCCACTAAATGTGCGGTAGAAGGGGGTGAACGGGGGTTTAGTATTTGGACGGAATTCAAGGTTGAGTTTATGTAGCCGGAATGGGGGTAGGTGATGGTTATTGATTCCTGTATGCATTATATGTTCGAGTACTTTTGCTTAAGTATTGAATAAGTTGCAGGTTTAGGGGATGATTTAGGAAAGTCTAAGTGTTTGTTATCAGTCTTGTGAAATGAACTAGGTGTTATTGCTTGTGGGTTTACAAGTGTTGATTATTCATTGTTTATTGTTGTGGATTCTCATAAACAGTGGATTCTGTGTGACATTCGTTTGGCTCGGGTACCATGCCTGGTACTGGAATTACTAATGGTTGGCTCGGGAACCACGCCTGGTACGAGTATACTAATGGTTGGCTAGGGTACCACTCCCGGTACGAGAATTCATAATGGTTGGCTCGGGTACCACGCCTGGTATGGGTTGTTCTAATTGTATTATTGTGTTCTTTTGATGGTTCCATGAGTGGACCGGGTTGTATTCTTGTATTGTGATAATTGCTTATGGTCCTTAAGAGGCCGAGTTATTATTATAGTTGATTGTAAGATTGATTTTGTTGTAGACCGGTTGCATGTCTAACACTTAGGCGATGTTAGGGGATCCAGGATGTGTTCGCACTATGTGGAACGAAAATGTTTATTGTTGTCTTAAATTGTTGATCATGGGTATAAAGTGGATTACATGGGGTTGATAAGCTAGGGGAATGACTGAGAGTCTGGCGTGGTGTGACTAGTGGGTATTACTATTTGGAGAATTGTCTAGGGATCCTCGAGATGTCCGAATACTTATGAGTTATACCATGAGGGTACTGGGTCTGGATTGACAATACTGGGTTGTTTCTAGGTGTATAGCCATAAGGTTTGACTAGAGAAACGGAGTGGTAATCCAGGTCTGGAATAGGTGGTTGGGCTAGTGTGTAGGTGATTTGGAAGTCTAAGGTTAATGTGACTTCGAAGTCTAAGGTTAATGTGACTTGGGAAGTCTATGGTTAATGTGACTTGGGAAGTCTAAGGTTAGTGTGACTTGGAAGGTCTAAGTTTAAGTGTGACTCGAGAAGCCGTATGTATCGGGGCAAGGCTAGAGTAGTGGAGTTGGCAGGGAAGGGATAGTCATGCTTGAGGCGCGAGGTCTAAGTAGGCGATCAGGTTGAGACCGATTCTGGTGAGGTTAGAAGTTCGAGGAGGGGTCCAATGGAATTAATTACATGTTTTTCCTTATTTCTATTATATGATGGTATGAGTGGATTCGGGTCGACTGATGATGCCTACCAGTACGTGTGTTTTTACTGATTCTAGTCTTGCTATACCTTTTTGGTATAGTCTGGTTGCAGGGTTGGTGATGTTTCACAGGTTCAGGATGACGATGATTATCAAACAACTCTGTCACGACCCAGTCCATTGTGAGTGGCACCCACCCAACCCCTGGATGAGCGAACCATTAGAGTCTAGCCTAACATCTTAAAACCAGTGCGAATATGAAAGTTAGCATTCAATCATAAATAAAATCAACTCTATAGATAAAATAAACTGTGGAAATCCCTCCCTAGAATTTGAAAGTCATTGTACCAAAAACATCTACCAAAAATTAGAGTACGGGGATGCAACCCCAACTATAGATATAGTCTAAGCCCGAAACAAATGGGCTACAACTCAAATAGATGGAAATCAAGGAAGCTTGGTCGAACAGCTCACCCTTGATATCTCGAACTGTCAGGCCTATAAGTGAGGTCGTACGTCAACCACCGGAAGATTTCTTTTACTCACAAAAAGACAAGCAAGTGCAGTATCAGTACACAACCACCATGTACTGGTAGGATCATCAGCCAGTTCCAAATAAAACAATGTATGAATAGTACAGAAATCAAGTAAGAGTATAGGAAAACACATAGGCAAGTCAATATGTATTCCTAGACTACAAATCTCTACCCAACATGTCCCACATGTAAGCCACTTCACATTTATGATCAATAATCCACAACAATAACAGTCATATTCCGCTACATATCCCGGACCCACCTTGGATCCCCTCTAGACAACACCTAAGTGTTAGACAAACAACCCGGTCTACCCCAAGACCAAACTCATAAAGCAATTCAAATAATCCCGGCCTCTCACGGACCAAAATACACAACCACAATTCAAGTTCACAACCCGGTCCACTGAGGGAACCATTAAATAAATATGCAACAACACAATAAAGTAAACCCATACTAAGCGTGGTACCCGAGCCAACCATTAGTATTATCCCATACCAGGCGTGGTACCCGAGCCAACCGTTAGTATTATCCCATACTAGGTGTGGTACCCGAGCCAATCATTTGTATTATCCCGTACCAGGCATAGTACCCGAGCCAAACGAATGTCAAACAATCCACAGTCACAAAAATGAAAAATCAACTTGTAAACCAACAAGCACAATACAACGTTCAATTTACCAGACTGCTAAACAGGACTATTAGACATTTCTAATCATTCCCTAAGCAATGCATCTCATACAAATACTTAGATAAGAGTACTTAAACACATAAAGCGTAAAGGAAGCAAACCATCACCTTCCTCGAAATGATCCAAAGCTCTACTCAACCGAAGCTTTCCTATTTCTGGAAGTTCTTGCTGATTCTTGGTCTAAAACAATGCACAATAACCAAGAATCAATCTTTATGGCCTAAATTTCACCCGAATTACGCAAAATCCCAAACCCCAAGCCACCCATGATCATCCCACCCCTTTTTCCAGCCTCTCCCACCATTAATTCAGCTAGTTCTACCGTTCTTATGGAAACAATTAGGGAATTAAGGTCACATGATCATAAAGTAGTGGGTTTAACAACACCCAAGAACTCCTACACTTAGAATCCCCCTCTTTCCCCGGATTCTACCATCCCTAAGTCATTCCAAACCCTTCCCCAAGTGCACTCTTAACAATTCTACCACATAGGAAAAGTAGTACGGAGTTCCGGGAGTAGAAACCTTACCTTTTGGAGGAAAAATGATAAAGAACGAAGGAAATTTGCCTGAAATCGCCCCAAACAAACTTGTGAAAATTGAATGTTTTTGGGAAATGTTTCTGTATTAAATCCCGTCATGCTCCGCTATAGCTTTCCGCTTCGCTATAGCGATACCGCCATAGCGGAGTCACTCGCTATGGCAGCGGTTGACCGACTTGACCTCCGCTATAGTGGTAATTTGTTCGTTACAGCGGAGGTCGATCTGGCACAGGATAGAAAGTAGTAAAATCTCCAAAATTGGTCCATTTTACAACACAATTATTTTCCCGACATCTCAGAATAACCCCTTCACGTCAACCTCGCTTCTCAGAGTTTTACTTATCTGAATTCGATTCCGAAAAGTCCCCCAAACTCCTTTATGTCTTAGCTACATGGAAAACTAGCTTGAATCAAGACATATAACCCAATCCTTACCCGGATTTCCCTAGACCATACCTCACTCCAAAACCGTCCAAGACTAGCCTAGCCCAGAATTTCAAACCCCCAAACCCGGAGTTTTCTAACTCTGAAATTAGCTCGAATGGTTTACCTATAACGATGGAACCGATCGTTACAACAGATACCAATTTACCCATCGTTCATCCCCAAATAATCAAACCAAAAAATATAGAAATTAAAGAAGGAAAGTGTAGTACTTGAATCCTCAAACAAGTGAGGGTACTTGTCCCGTATGTCCTTCTCGGTTTCTCAAGTGGCTTTATCAACCGGACAATGCTTCTATTGAACCTTTACCATACTAATCACCCTTGTCCTCAATTTATGGATATCACGAGAAAGGATCAAAACTGGTTACTCTTCATAGTGATGGTCCTTATTGAAAAACACCTTATCCCACTTGATAATGTAGTCCCCATCCCCGTGGTACCCGAGCCAACCGTTAGTATTATCCCATACCAGGCGTGGTACCCGAGTCAACCATTAGTATTATCCCATACTAGGTGTGGTACCCGAGCCAATCATTTGTATTATCCCGTACCAGGCATAGTAACCGAGCCAAACGAATGTCAAACAATCCACAGTCACAAAAATGAACAATCAACTTGTAAACCAACAAGCACAATACAACGTTCAATTTACCAGACTGCTAAACAGGACTATTAGACATTTCTAATCATTCCCTAAGCAATGCATCTCATACAAATACTTAGATAAGAGTACTTAAACACATAAAGCGTAAAGGAAGCAAACCATCACCTTCCTCGAAATGATCCAAAGCTCTACTCAACCGAAGCTTTCCTATTTCTCGAAGTTCATGCTGATTCTTGGTCTAAAACAATGCACAATAACCAAGAATCAATCTTTATGGCCTAAATTTCACATGAATTACGCAAAATCCCAAACCCCAAGCCACCCGTGATCATCCCACCCCTTTTTCCAGCCTCTTCCACCATTAATTCACCTAGTTCTACCGTTCTTATGGAAACAATTAGGGAATTAAGGTCATATGATCATAAAGTAGTGGGTTTAACAACACCCAAGAACTTCTACACTTAGAATCCCCCTCTTTCCCCGGATTTTACCATCCCTAAGTCATTCCAAACCCTTTCCCAAGTGCACTCTTAACAATTCTACCACATAGGAAAAGTAGTACGGAGTTCCGGGACTAGAAACCTTACCTTTGGGAGGAAAAATGATAAAGAACGAAGGAAATTTGCCTGAAATCTCCCCAAACAAACTTGTAAAAATTGAATGTTTTTGGGGAATGTTTCTGTATTAAATCCCGTCATGCTCCGCTATAGCTCCGCTCCGCTATAGCGATACCGCCATAGCGGAGTCACTCGCTATGGCAGAGGTTGACCGACTTGACTTCCGCTATAGTGGTAATTTGTTCGCTACAGCAGAGGTCGATATGGCACATGACAGAAAGTAGTAAAATCTCCAAAATTTGTCCATTTTACAACACACTTATTTTCCCTACATCTCGGAATAACCCCTTCACATCAACCTCGATTTTCAGAGTTCTACTTATCTGAATTCGATTCCGAAAAGTTCCTCAAACTCCTTTATGTCTTATCTACATGGAAAACTAGCTCGAACGAATACATCTAACCCAATCCTTACTCGGATTTCCCTAGACCATACCTCACTCCAAAACCGTCCAAGACTAGCCTAGCCCAGAATTTCAAACCCCCAAACCCGGAGTTTTCTAAATCTAAAAATTAGCTCGAATGGATTACCTATAACGATGGAACCGGTCGTTACAACAGATACCAATTTACCCATTGTTCATCCCCAAATAATCAAACCAAAAAATATAGAAATTAAAGAAGGAAAATGTAGTACTTGAATCCTCAAACAAGTGAGGGTACTTGTCCCACATGTCCTTCTCGATTTCTCAAGTGGCTTTATCAACCGAACAATGCTTCTATTGAACCTTTACCATACTAATCACCCTTGTCCTCAATTTCTGGATATCCCGAGAAAGGATCAAAACTGGTTACTCTTCATAGCGATGGTCCTTATAGAAAAACACCTTATCCCACTTGATAATGTAGTCCCCATCCCCATGTTATCGCTTAAGCATGGATACATGGAATACCAGATAGACACCCGACAAACTAGGCGGCAGTGCCAACGTGTAAGCCACTGGCCTCACAATTTCAAGAACCTCAAACGGACCGCTAAATCGAGGGATGAGCTTTCCCTTCTTACCAAAATGCATAACTCCTTTCATTGGTGATACCTTCAGCAGTACCTGCTCACCAACCTAAAATTCTATGTCTCGGACATTGTGATCCGCATATTCCTTCTGCCTGCTTTGTGCAGCTAGCTACTTGGTCTGAATGGCCCTCACCATCTCTTGTGCTTCTCTTACCAAGTCTACACCCAAAGGCTTTATATCGCCTTTCTCAAACTACCCAATCAGTGATCTACATCCTTTCCCATACAATACCTCAAATTGTGCCATGTCAATACAGTTGTGGTAGCTATTATTGAACGAGAATTTGCACAATGGTAGAAACTGGTCCCACTGACCGCCAAAGTCCATCACACATGCTCTCAGCATATCCTCCAACACCTGGATCATCCTCTCTGACTGACCATCAGTCTGAGGATGGAAAGTTGTACTAACGGTGAGTTGAGTGCCCAACTCCTCATGCAACTTGCCCCAAAACTTGGAGGTAAACTGCGTAACCCTATCTGAAATAACGAACAGGGGTACTCCATGCAACCTCGTAATTCCCTTCACCTAGATCTTAGCCAATTGCTGCAAATTATAATCTACCCTGACTAGGATAAAATGAGCGGATTTGGTCAGCCTGTCAATGATGACCCAAATTGAGTCATACTTCTCTAACATCTTGGGAAGACCCACCACGAAATCCATGGCTATCCTTTCCCACTTCCACTCTGTAATGGGCATTCTCTGAAGTAGACCTGCAGCTCTCTGATGCTCATACTTTACCTGCTGGCAGTTCTGACACTTAGACACAAAATCAACTATCTCCCATTTCATCCCAGGCCACTAATAACGCTGCCTCAAATTTCTGTATATTTTAGTTACACCCGGATGAATTGAGTACTGTGAACCATGAGCCTCTACTAAGATGTTCTGAATCATATCATCAACCCGAGGAACACAAATCCTTCCTCTAAAATTTTGTACTCCACCTGAGTTTAACGCGACGTCCTTGGACTCCCAGGATACTACCTTACCTCGATGCTTACTCAGTTTCGGATCCTCAAACTACTTGGCCCTTATCTCCTCTATGAAAGTGGTTCTGAGATCAATACTGGCCAACAACCCACCCTATTTTGAATTACCCAAGTGCATGAACTTGGACTCCAATGCCTGAATTTCCCTTGGGAGTGGTCATTTGGACACCCCCAAACAAGCCAAACTGCCCATGCTAACTACCTTCCGGCTTAATGCGTCCGCCACCACATTAGCCTTACCCGGATGGTACTGAATAGTCATATCATAATCCTTCAACAATTCTGTCCACCTTCTCTGCCTCAAATTAAAGTCCTTCTTAGTGAAAACATGTCGCAGACTGCGGTGATCAGTGGACACTTCACACTTGACACCATAGAGATAGGGCCTCCAAATCTTTAGTGCAAAGACCACCGCTGCCAACTCTAAATCGTTAGTAGGATAATTTATGTCATGCACCTTCAACTGTCTGGAGGCATAGGCTATGACATTCCTATCCTGCATCAACATATCACCCAAACCATAATGTGAAGCATCACAGTAAACAATAAAGGCTTTACCGTCAACCAGTAAGGACAAAATAGGAGCCGTGATCAGAAGTGTCTTGAGCTTTTGGAATCTCTCTTCACACTTGTTGGACCACACAAATGGTACATCTTTCTGTGTCAGCCTTGTCAAGAGAGTAGCAGTAGATGAAAAATCCTTGACAAACCTACGATAGTAGCCTACAAGCCCTACAAAACATCTCACCTCAGTCATCGAGCTAGGCCGAACCCAACTATTGACTGCCTCAATCTTCTGGGATCTACCATCATCACCTGTTTTGACACTACATACCCCAAGAACGCGACTGAAGTCAACCAAAATTCACACTTGGAGAACTTCACATAAAGCTTTGGCACCTCAAAATGTCTAACACTATGCGGAGATGTTCAACATGCTTCTCCCTACTCTTGGAGTAGATCAAAATATCATCAATGAAAATGATGACGAACGAATCCAAGTAAGATTTAAACACCCTATTCATTAAACTTATGAATGCCACCGGTGCATTGGTCAAACCAAATGACATTACTAAGAACTCGTAATGCCCTTAGCGAGTCCAAAATGCAGTCTTAGGAATGTCCTCACGCCTAATTTTTAACTAATGATACCCTGACCTCAAGTTAATTTTTGAAAACACTGACGCTCCCTGTAACTGATCAAATAGATCATCAATACGGGGTAGCGGGTACTTATTCCAGATGATAACCTTGTTTAACTGTCTATAATTTATGCACATCTACATACTACCATTCTTTTTCTTTACAAACAAGACCGGAGCACCCCTAGGCAAAATACTGGGATGGATAAATCCTTTATGTAGGAGTTCCTGAAGCTGAGTCTTAAGTTCCCTTAACTCTGCCGGAGCCATACGGTATGAAGGAATTGAAATGGTACGAGTACTTAGCTCCAGGTCAATACAAAAGTCAATATCCCTGCCCAGAGGCATACCAGACAAATTCGCTGGAAACACCTCTTGAAACTCTGAAACAACCGGAACTGACTCAATAGATAGAGAGTCCACACTATCATCCCAGAGATGAGCCAAGAAGGCTAGACACCACCTCTCCACTAGCTTTCTAGCCTGAACAAATGATATGATGTTAACTTGCTTAGGCCTGTACACACTTTCCCACTCTAGCCTATCCTCACCTAGAATCTCTAGAGCCACAACCTTGATGTTACAATTCAACACAGCATGATAAGGGGATAACCAAGTCATGCCCAAAATCACATCAAAGTCAACCATATCCAGGGTCACCAAGTCTACCCAAGTATGAAACCCCACAAACACCACAAGAAAATAACGATAGACATGAGTTACAACAACATACTCTCCAACCGGGGTAGAAACATGGATAGGAGAATCAAGGAAGTAACATATCAAGTTCAGACCCAATGAAAACTCACCGACACATAAGAATATGTAGAACCTGGGTCAAATAATACCGAAGCCATTTTATCACAGATAAGAATGGTACCTGTGATCACCGCATCAGATGCCTCAGCCTCGATCCTCCCTGGAAATACATAATAGTGAGCCCGATTATCAATCCGGGCAACCTCCCTGGCCATCTACGTTGCACCTCTGCTCAAGCCTCCATTCCCTTTACCTCCTCGGCCACCCTGAAAGTTGCCTCCCCCACCTTATGGATGACCTCTAGCATGACCACCTCTACCAGCTGGGACCATAGCCTTGGGCTGCTGCTGAACCTAATTACCAGTATTCCTGTGAGGGCACTCCCTCTTAAAGTGGCCCAGATTACCATAATGAAAATAACCACGATCAAGCGCAGGCCTGCTAGTAGATGAATAAAAATCTCCCTAACCTTTAGGAGCCGAAAACTGCTGATTAGCACCCGAACGACCACCTGTAGGAGCTAGCAGAGCTGACTGAATAGGACGGGCTGAGTACACCTGTTGATTCTCACCCCTGGAGTATGAACCACCATAATTTCCCCCATTCCGGGGCTTCTTGGCTAACACCTTAGCCTGCCAGGCCTGCCTGACTCCCTCAAGTTCTTTACATAATCCACCACTTTATTTAAGACTTTCCCTGCAGAAGTCATGTGCACAGACAATACCTGAAGATCAGTATTCAAACCATTGATAAACAACCAAACTCGCTCCTCCTCGGAACCCAACAACTGCGTAGAAAAATGAGACAAGGCATGAAACTTTACCTCGTAACCAGAAACTGACATCCTACCCTGCTCCAAATTCAAGAATTCATCTTTTTTCCGGTCTCTCAAAGTAGGAGGTACGTACTTCTCTAAGAAAAGAGAGTGAAACTGCTCCCAAGTCAGTAGAGGTAAAATAGACGATCGACACTCCACATGGGACTCCACCACTGTTTGGCATCACCCTGCAACTGAAATGTGACGAACTCAACCCATATTGTTGCATAATTCCCTGCTTGTGCAGCCTCTCATAACAATCCAATATAAACTCATAAGCATCTTCCCTGTCAGTACCCTGAAATGTAGGAGGTTTTAGCTTGAGAAACTTGGTCAGCATCTCATGTTCATTTCCTGTCATCACTGGTCCCAGCATTTGCCTAAGGAAGTCACCTATGCCTGAAGCTGCATCCATCCTAGGCGTTGTGATAACTGTTGGCTGAGTGCCCAGAGCCTAATTTCCAAGTGTCGTGGGTATGGCTCCAGCACCAACAAAACCACTCAAGATATTCCAAGCCTAATGAAATGCTTCTGGTGTCATAGAAGGAAGGCTTGCACCTCCAGGCGGTGTCACCTCCGCCCCCGCTTGCGCCCCTTCATCTTTCACAATAGCTTTCACTTTCTCGACAACCTATTCCTGAGGTAGGGAGTGAGTTTCCTCTCGCACTCCTGCAGCAGATTGAGCTCCACCCCTGGCAGGCGTGGCACTACCTCATACTCTTCCCTTCCGGTGCCTCTACCACAGACAGCCGAGCCCGCTGCTGGGATCGTCGGTCTAGCTCCGTTGTTCCTTGTGTTAACCATTTGCGGACAAAAGAGTGAAAGAGTCAGATACAAATTTGTATCACTAGATACCAATTGGAATCAAGTTATAGCATGATAGAAGAAAGAAGAGATTGTTTTCTAAAGTCCTATAGCCTCTGCACCATTTTGCAAGACTCTACTAGACCTGTTTTGGTACGACGAGATCAATGAACCTAGGGCTCTGATACCATCTTTTGTCACGACCCAGACTGTCTTGAGTGGCACCCACCCAACCCCCAAATGAGCGAACCAATAGAGTAAAACTCTTAGCCTAGCCTAACAGCTTAAAACAAGTGCGGAAATGTAAGCTAGCATTCAATCATAAATAAAATCAACTCTATAGATAAAATAAATAGCGGAAATCCCTCCCTAGAATCTAAAATTCATTATACCAAAAACATCTACCAAAAACTAGAGTACGGGGATGCAACCCCAACTATAGAAATAGTCTAAGCCCGAAACAAAAGGGCTACAACTCAAATAGATTGAAATCAAAGCAACTTGGTCGAACATCTCACCATTGATACCTCGAACTGTCAGGCCTACATATGAGGTCGTGCATCAACCGCCGAAAGATTTCCTGTACTCACAAAAAGTCAAGAAAGTACAATATCAGTACACAACCATGGTGTACTGGTAGGATCATCAGCGAGTTCCAAATAAAACAATGTATGAATAGTACAGAAATCAAGTAAGAGTACAGGAAAACACATAGGCAAGTCAACAGGTATTCATAGACTACAAGTCTCTACCCAACTTGTCCCATATGTAAACCACTTCACAATTATGATCAATAATCCACAACAATAACAGTCATATTCTTCTACATATCCCGAACCCACCTCGGATCCCCTCTAGATAACACCTAAGAGTCAGACAAATAACTCAGTCTACACCAAGACCAAACTCATAAAGCAATTCAAATAATCTCGGCCTCTCACGGACCAAAATACACAACCACAATTCAAGTTCACAACCCGGTCCACTCAGGGAAACTTTAAATAAAGATGCAACAACACAATAAAGTAAACTCGTACCAGGCGTGGTACCCGAGCCAACCATTAGTATTATCCCATACCAGGTGTGGTACCCAAGCCAACCGTTAGTATTATACCATACCAGGTGTGGTACCCGAGCCAACCATTAGTATTATCCCATATCAGGCATGGAAATCGAGCTAACCGAATGTCAAATAATCCGCAGTCACAAAAATGAACAATCAACTTGTAAACCAATAAGCACAATACAACATTCAATTAACCAGATAGCTAAACATGACTATTAGACATTTTGAATCATTCCCTAAGCAATACATCTCATATAAATACTTAGATAAGAGTACTTAAACACACAAAACATACAGAAAGCAAACCATCACCTATCTCGAAATGATCCAAAGCTCTACTCAACTGGAGCTTTCCTATTTCCCGAAGTTCTTGCCGATTCTTAGACTAAAACAATGAACAATAACCAAGAATCAATCTTTATGGCCTGAATTTCACCCGGATTATGCAAAATCCTAAACCCTAGGCCACCCATGATCATCTCACCCCTTTTTCTGGGCTTTCCCACCATTAATTCATCTAGTTCTACCGTTCTTATGGAAACAATTAGGGAATTAAGGTCACATTATCATAATGTAGTGGGTTTAACAACACCCAAGAACTTCTACACTTAGAATCCCCCTCTTTCCCCGATTCTACCATCCCTAAGTCATTCCAAACCCTTCCCTAAGTCTACTCCTAGCTATTCTACCGTATAGGAAAAGTATTATGGAGTTCGAGGAGTAGAAACCTTACCTTTAGGAGGAAAAACAATGAAGAACGGAGGAAATTCGCCAGAAATTTTCCCTGCCCTTCTCCCAAACGAACTTGTGAAAACTGAATATTTTTGGGGAATGTTTCTGCATTAAATCCTATCATGCTATGATATAGTGGTTCACTCTGCTATAGCGGTACTGTCGTAGCAGAGTCAACCGTTAAGGCGGAGGTTGATCGATTTGACTTCCACTGTAGTGGTAATTTCTCCGCTACAACGGAGGTTGCTGTGGCAGAGTGTCACCAGCTATGGCAGTTGAAAGGGGACAGAAAGTCATAAAATTGCAAAAATTAGTCCATTTTACAACACACTTATTTTTCCGATGTTCCGGAATAACCCCTTCATGTCAACCTCGATTCTGAGAGTTTTACTTACCCGAATTCGATTTCGAAAAATTTCCCGGACTCCTTTTTGTCTTAGCTACATGGAAAACTAGCTCAAATCAAGACATCTAACTCATTCCTTACCCATATTTCCCTAGATCATACCTCACTTTAAAACCAATTGAGACTAGCCTAGCCCAGAATTTTAAACCCTCAAACCCAAAGTTTTCTAACTCTAAATATTGGCACGAATGGTTTACCGATAACGACGGACCTGGTCATTACAAACTCCTACTTATTGTTTCTATGGTGGAGTTGTGTCCTTTCTACTTAAATCGTATTACTCTTGTAGTATCTCTTGTACCGGCTTAGACTAGGTTCTAGGGAGGGTTATCTCATATTGTAAATGATTTTCTGCATGTTCTATAGGTCGGTTATTTTCTGAAATTATTGCAAAGGAAGTTCCATGTATTAAAAAGGGTTGCATTTATGCCTTATGTTCTTTTTCGCTTTGCCTGTTAGTTCGGGTGGTAAGAGTTCTCCTATCTATGTTGATTAGAGTAGGTGCTCGCACGATTCGGTAGTTGGATCGTGACAGATGCCTACCAATATGTGTAGTGTAGTGATACTACTCTTGCTACATCTATTGGGATGTAGGTGCGTTTCATGTTTGTTGAAGTTTTAGCTGAATTGACGAGTTGTCATCATTAGCTTCTGCATATCTCGTTCCTCAGGTGAAAATTGTATTTTTATCTTGTCACAATTTTGTGTTAGAAGCTCTTATACATTTCTTGACTAGGTCCTTGGGGTAAGGTTGTGTTGTTTTGAAATAACAAAAGATGATTTTGTATTTTTCAATTGTAAATATTTATTATGAATAATTTTCTTCTTAAGAACTTACAAATAAAGGGGGTGGATGGTAAGGATTCTCCTATCGAGTTAGAGTTGTGTAGGTGTCCGCATGATCCCATAAAATAGGTCATGACACTTAATATTTAAAATTAAAATCAAATCTTTTAATTGTTTTTAAAAAGTAACATTAGTTGGAAATTTATAATTAAAAGCACGTTAGGTAGATAAGAATTTTGAATAAAAATTATTTGATTCATAAAATAGAATTGTGTCATAGAAGATGAAATAAAGATAGTATATACTTTATTGTATTAAGAGTGATTCATATTTGTTCATGGAGGTTTTGACTTGTTTAATCCTTTAAAGAATAGATTTTTCTCTTATATAAAATGTATATTACTTAACATAAATAAATATGTTTATTAGATACCATTCTAAGACAATCTTATCTATAACTATATTTAAGGATGCACATTTATTATTTTTCTATTTCTACTATTTTAACTACCTAATAAGTATAACAACAAATATTGTATTATATAAGATGAAATAAAGATAGTACTTACTTTGTTTTAATAAAAAGAATTCATTTTATGCATGAAATTTATGACTTGTTCAATTAATCCTTCAAATAATAGGTTTTTTTCTTAATTAAGAGAAATAAATATATAGACTAGATACCATCCTGAGAAAATATGATCTAGAACTACATTTTAGGATGAATATTTATTATTTTTCTATTTCTATCTTTGAGGCTAATTAAGGAAAACTATTAATTCTAGCAAATTAGAAGAAAAAATATATTTTTAATTACCTAATAAGTATAACCAAAAAAAGATAAATTTGTTAAAATTTTAAAAACAAAATCCATATATATTACAAAAACATAATAACTTGCTTATGTTCAAGGTACTTGTCCTATTATAAATACAGTTGTATACTTTCTTACACTTTCAAATAAACTATAACATGGTGAATTCAAGATTCATTCACCTAATTTTTCTTGCATTATCCAAAGCTTCATTATATTCGGGCAAATTTTTTGGTAAGAGAAAAAAGTGAACTTTATCTGCAGTCAACAACATGCCAATCAAATGGTAAAGATTTTTAATTCACTAGAAATGCAAGAACATTGTTTATAAATTTTTGTGTGTATGTTTGTATTTATGTGTTCAATTTGTTACTTTATTTGTTGCTAGGGTTTTGCACTGACAGCCAAATGCAAGAACAACAGTCAACACACAATTACTGACATAAGTATCTCAATGTGTTGCGATCATTAATGGTGTTAAAGAAGGAAGATAAAAAAAATACTCTTAGCTTCTATCAAGCCAGGCTCAGAGGTATTAATTACTTAATAAATCATATGTCTATAAATACACTATAAAGGGATGATCTTTATTATTTACTACAGATTTATTATAAAGATTTGATTTTGGAAAGGTTTTCTATACTGTAAGGTAAATTATTGATAAAGAAAGTAGTACTGAAATGATTTGGGTCAAGAATGGAGAAAAATGGTCTAGGAAGATTGATATAGCTAACCCCAATCTTGTATAGTTAATTGACAGATTAGTCCTCTTCCATAAGACAACCTTTTGGAAGAGTGGTAAACTAACAGAGGATCACGGGTAAGAATAAAACCTTATGAAGAAAAGATCGGAGGAGCCAAGAGGATTTGAAGATTTATAGGGTAAAATTTAAAATTAAAGATATAGTGTGAGGATGTAAATATTTACAGGGTCGTTTTTTTAAAGAGAAGTTATGTCTTCCATTGAGCAGCCTCTAGTGAGAATAACCATGATCCTTCTAGGTTATGATGAATACACACAAATTTTGATGTATATGTAGTAATAATTTGAAGCTATTCATTTATAGACTAGTTTGGCTTGATATATTGTACACATGTAAACCTGCTTCAACCTTACATCTCTTACTTACACATCACATTATTTTAAAGAATACTCTTACCCATATATTTTTTTACTCTTACCTATATAGGAGATTTGACTATGGAGTAAAATGTTTTTCTTAGTAGAACAAGAAAATGCATTGGAGTTTACTTGAGACTGAATTTTTTCTTCAACAACAACCCAACCAGTATTACATAGTAAATTAGAGGGCAACAGTTGATCATGGAAGCAGATTCATCAATTCAAACAATAATGGAGAATTTGCAGTCTTACAAAATGAGGGTTGCACTTAATTTTGAGGTTTGTATTACTGATCTGTAAATTATTGTTCTTATCCTATGCCAGCACCAAATCCACCATTACTAGCTCCACTGCCGCTGTTGCAACCAAGATCTCCCACAATTTGTTTAATCTATGACTCTCGCAATGTTCTATGCCAACACCAATTTAGGTTGTTCCTTGTATCTGCGAGAAACTTTTTGACCTTAGTCTTGTCATAGTTGTTGCTTTTGTGTTTCTTTTATGCACACTTCCTCTTAAAGATATAAAATTCTCCTATTCTTTTCATAGGGTGCTTTTCAACAAGCCCGTCCTTTGATTTAATAAGACAATAGAGTAAAAATAATGTAATTGTCTTGGCACCTTAACGTGATGATAAAATTTAACATCGTGTAGTTCGGAGATCGCTGTGAAAATGATCATTTATAAAAATGCAAGATAAGGCTAGGTAATAACTTCTTGCATTTATATTTTTTTGAATTTTTAAGCACTTTTAGCTTTTCAGAACTTGGCGAGACAAGCTATAATTATCTAACAAAATGCATATAATGTAAGAGCTTACAATAGACTTTCTTACTTCGTTGGTTTCTTGATCTACTTTCATATTCCATTTATCCGTACCTATATGTCTTCTTACTTCCTCCATAGATCGACACATGTCAGGTTTGGTATTATGAAAGTAAAACAGCAAACCCAGGAATTCCAAAAATTTAATTATGTTGTATAATGTATTAATAATTACAATACATAAACTTAAGAAAAAAATAATGTATCCAAATGTTGGATTGCAGTTATACTTTTATAAGGCAAAACGTGGCATGTGTCGATCTATGCAGGAAGTAAGAAAACATATAGGTTTGAATAAAGAGAAGGTGGAAGTTGATCAAGAAATCAATGAAGTAAGAAATTCTACAGTAAACTCTTACATTATATGCATTTTGTTGGATAATTATTGATTGTTTGACAAAGTTTTAGAAAACTAAAAGTGCTAAAAAAATTCAAAAAACATAAATGCAAGAAGTGATGACCTAGCCTTACCTTGCATTTTTTACAAGAAGCGATCATTTCCACGACGACATCCTAACTACATGAAGCTAAATTTTATCGTCACGTTAAGGCTCCAAACAATTATATTATTCTTACATATTATCATATTGAATCAAAGTATGGGCTTGTTGAACAATTCTCCACAAAAAGAAAAGGAGAATGCTATACCTTGAAGCGGAAGTATGCAACAAAGAAACACAAAAGCAACAACTATGACAAAAGTGAGGTCAAAAAGTTTCTCGTTGATACAAGGAACAACCTAAATTAGTGTTGGCATATGACATTGCGAGGTTCATGGATTCAATAAATTATGGGAGATCTTGATTGTGATGGAGGAAATGGAGCTAGTAATGGTGGATTAGGTGCTGGCATAAGATATCGCGATGGTCACTAATTCAACAAATTATGGGAGGACATGTTGGTGACGGAGACAATGGAGCTAGTGGCATGGGATATTGTGAGGTTGAAAAGTTTCACGCTGAATAAATGAATAACCTAAATTGGTGCTCAAAAATGGTGGTGGCAGTGATGGTAGTTGTCGAATTTTAATATCCAAACATTTGTTTTCATGTTTTGTCTGTTATTCTCCTTTTGGTACTATTTAATTTTAATACGAGGCATGTGAGTGGTACTATTTGAAATATGAATTTGTTTTTTCCCACTTCTATATGCAATGAGAGATCTATTTAGCCACTTCTTCATGTAGAAATAACATTTGAACCCAAGGACCTCCAAATTTTAAAAGCAACAAAAAAGGCCAGATATAATTTCCTTTAGTAACTCTCTTTTCTTTATTGATGCATGTTCAACTACAATAATTAATTTTGTAAGCATTTATTTATTAATTAATTAATGATACTTTGAATAATAGTTACTTACAAATATTCAGGCTTCAAGGTACCTATAGATAACCTCCTTCCGATGCAATTTTTTTCATAACACCTCAAATATTAATATGCTTCAAGTAATATTTAGCATTTTCATGGCTATTCCATCATTCAACCTCACAAAGCAAAGACTGCAGAAGAAAAGTAAGATGCATATTCCTCTTCTTTGTTTTATTTAGTATTAGTTAGTGTTCGATAGTCGAGGATCTGTAGAAAATGGTTTCTTTACCTTCATAAGGTAAGAAAGATTGCGTACACATCATTCTCCTTGGACCTCACTTGTAAGATTACACAAAATATTTTATTATTGTAGTTAGTCTTTGATTGGTTAGTATTTCAAAAGAAGATATTTTCATCTTTTGGATAATATAAATAAATTAAAATTAAAATATTGTTAATAGGTGGCTATTTGGAATGATATGTTTGTGGTATCATTGTTATGTCTGTTAATACTAACATATGCTTAAATGTATTTTAAATGCATATATATTTCCAAAAGAATGAATAGATCATAAGTTTATATATCTCCTTATCTCTTAATTACTACTCTTTACAAATCATAAGCCTTCTATGACACACTCAGTAGTTTGAATAGTGGGAGAAGATTCCACTTCTCTGTAACATATGGCTTAAATAGCATAGCTGACAAAAAATCATTACGGATAGCTTTCAGATATATGGAGGCATAAATCACTGAACCCAGGCTGGTTATGGGGGATTTTATTTCCATATTAGCCAGGGAGGATAGAGTGATGGGAAGCTCAATCCAATTTAATAAAATGAGAGACTTCAGATGTTTTATGGAAGACTGCCATATGAATGAGCTACCTACAGTGGGGACAAACTATACATGGACTAATTAGCATGTATGCAGCAGAATAGATAGAGTTGTGGTAAATGCAGCTTAATATATTACTATGGCTCCTGAGAAAGTTCTAGTATTGCATACACTGTTCCCAGATCATGCCCCTATTTGTCTAGCACTAGATGATCTCATGGATATGCAAAAAGTCCCTTTAAATTGTTTAATTGTCTCACTATGCATCCTAATTTTAGAGACAAGGTTAGAGAGACTTGGTTGATATAGGGTGGAGGAATAAGGGGAGTGTGGCAAAACCCGAAGACAGTAAGACAAGCAATGCAAATTCTTAATAGAGCAGATTATATAGTAGTTACTACTAAAGTCCAGGAACTGAGGAGGGACTTACAATGCAAAGAGAGATCCAAGAGACAAGCTCTTATTCCTCATGATGTATTTGGTAAAGAGAAAGAGTTAAGACTCAAACTAAACAAATGGAGCCTGATTGAAGAAAGCATCTACAAACAAAAATCTAGAATCAAGTGGCTTCAGTGGGTGACTCCAACACATGCTACTTTTTTTCTAGTATGAAAGGGAGAAAAGCTCAGAATTAAATTAAATCTTTTGCAACAGAAGCTGGCATTATAGTCAGGGATCCAGTAGGTGAGGTTGTGAGTTTTTACAAAAAACTACTGGAAGAGGCAACTGATCATTTGTCAGTAGTACATCTTGCTGCAATAAGGAGTGGACCAGTGCTAAGAAGGGAAAAATAGCTTCATCTCATTAAGCAATTTACTGCTGCAAATGTTTACAATGCTCTATAGGAGATAGATGATACAAAATCACCTGGAGTTGATGGTATTAACTCCCATTTTTTTATAATAAGCTGGCCAAACATAAGTGAGGAGGTAATTAGTGTTATGCTCCAGTTCTTTGACACTAAAACCATGTATTCCCCCATTAATAGTCCCTCTATCACTCTTATCCAAGAGATCAAGCATCCCAATTCCATTAAAGAGTATAGACCAATTTCCTGTTGTACCACTATATATAAGATCATCTTTAAAATGCTAACCCATAGATTGCTACCAGTGATGGATTTCCTTGTAGACAAGAGTCAAGCTAATTTTGTTCCAGGAAAGATATTAAATGACATTGTATTGCTAAGTCATGAGCTAGTAAAATGGTATGGGAGGAAGGGTATATCTCCTAGATGTATGTTTAAAATAGACATCCAAAAGGCTTATGACTCCTATGATTGGCCTTTTCTTGCAGAAGTTTTACTTCCTCTGGGTTTCCCAAAGAAGTTTGTGGATTGGATAATGTGATGTGTCAATTTTTTCTTCTACTCTATTATTAGAAATGGATGTCAAACTAAACCTTTTCCACCAAAGAGAGGGGTGACCCAAGGTGATCCTTTCTCATCGTATCTCTTTGTGTTGGCTATTATTTAACAAGGTTGTTGAAGTCTTTGAGGAGTAATCCTGATTTTAATTTCCATCCTAGATGCCAAAATTTACATATCATTCAGCTCAGCTTTTCAGATGATTTACTTCTTTTTTGTAGAGGGGATGTGTCACGCCCCGAAGGTACCCCTGGATGCAACACAGTACTTAGTGTCATAAGTGACCCCAAGCTAACCCATGTCTTGGCACATCTATACAAATTCAGGCTAATACATATATTGTGTGGAAGCTAAAACAATTTTAATATATATGAAAACGGGGAGAGCCCAATAGACTGAATATATAAATAATTTAGTTCTGACTGCAAAATAATACTAACACTGCCGAGTCTGATCTATGTCTGAAAGCCATCTAACTGGATAGGAGTTGCTGGGACATGCCCCCAGCTAACTCTAATAAACCTGAAACCGAAAGTAAATACTGAAATGAAGCATGTCTATTGTCCTCGAACTAATGAGGACTCACCACTGGGCTGCTTAATATGGACAAGAAATTGAACTAGGCACGGTCTGGATGTTGAGTGCCTGAACCTACATCATAAATTGATGTAGCACAAAAGTATGCATCAGTACTTTGAATATACTGAGCATGCAGGATATGTACAAAGATGGACAATATAAAACTGAACATGAAAGTAGATATACTGCAACATAACTGAAACCTGAACTGAATGCAATGACCAAGTATAAATCATTAAACGACATGTTGAACTGATTACTGAATATAAATATTGTATACAAGGTCAATGCACATGAATTTGACTATGGGAGACACTACTAACCGACATACCCTAAGTTGAGCTAACGGTGGGGCCAACCTGTGACCCTGGATGGAAGGGTGTTCATAGCTTGCCAAGTGTACGAACAAGTCTGACGTGGATCCACTACTGATGTCCACAAGGGACAATAAGGTGCAGCCTAGTCTGACAGCTGACTCTTTTAAACCTATGATCGCGCCGTAGTTCTGGGACTTGGGGACTGTTACTAAATGTCTTAGCCTAAACTGATAGTTAAGCCTTCAACCCCTCGTCCGCTCGGTACTAAGTCTACTCCCACTGAATGTAAGTAATAATGTACTGAAGTAAAGGGTAGCTCAAAATACTGATAATTGACTGAGAATGCAACATACATAGGCTGAAGGGTATGGAATTCAATTTCTGAAGCATAAGCATATAACTGATTTTCCTAGCAAGTTAAATTCATGAAAATACTAGAATTTCTACAAACTAGGATTTCTGACATTATTCATGAAACTATAACAATTCTCCAAGAGATATGAAATCAATACCATGAAAACTGTAAGGATTGAATTACAGTAATTCCCTAAGATTTTTGGAACCCTATGTCTGAAACATTCATAGAGAAAACTAAAGGTGACTTGAATATAGGGACCTAATGGGTGAAAGGAACCCACTAGTGAAATCCCACAAACCTGGTGAATAAATCCACTGAGAAATCCTTGGACTTTTGGGGTTGAACTTGATGAAAACCTCTGCTTGTTCTTCAGAGAAACTAACACCTCTTTTTGATTCTTTTCTATCTAAGTCCGATGAGTTTAGGAATATGAGGGTTTTAGTTAGTTTTAGACTACTTAATTAGGCTTGGGAAACATAAAACGACGTAGCTTAGGCCTTAAAAGGGAAAGGAAAAGTCCAGAATACCCCTAGGAAAGTCAAAAGAATTTCTGCAGAAAAGTCAACTCAAGGATCACGACTCCGGATGATGGACCGTACTCCTGGACGATGGACTGTCAACCTGAGTCACGGTTCCACCTAAGAGTTTTAGGGGTCTCTTGTCTTAGGAACTACGACTCAACAGGATGTACCGTTCTTCTAAATGACGGTTCATCATGTGACTCGTGGTTCATGGGACTTGACTTAGCCTGGGGGTTTTCACGAGCCAAAGGATGGACCATGGTTCTGAAGTACGGTACGTAAACTAACTCTTGGTTTCTGGGACCTAAACTAGGAGGCTACTAGACTTGGAATTATGGTTTGAGATGATGGACCGTGGTTTCAAACTACGATCTGTGGTCCTAACCGTAGTCCCTGAGACATGTACTGAAAAGCTACTACAACTTGAACTACAGGTTGAGAAGACGGACCGTGGTTCCAAACTACGGTCCGTACTATGAACCGTGGTCCCTGGAGTACAACTGTTGGGCTACTGGAACTTGAACTATGGTTCAAGATGACGGGCCGTAGTTCCAAACTACGGTCCTACTTTAAACCGTGGTTCCCGAAAACTTGAATTTTCTGCAAATTTTTATTTTCTACTGGTTTTCTAAGCTTAGTCTGGGCTTTGAAGTTTTGGGGTGTTACAATATCCCCCCCTTGGGATCATTCGTCCTCAAATAAAGGCTGGATAAGCTGACTTTGAAGGAAAAGAGTTGCAATCCCTACCAACAGAGTACTAGAAACTGATATCTAACTGAACAGAGTTCCATAAACACGCAAGTATGCTGAAATGCAAGGGTAACTAATGGAACAAGGTGTTGAGACTAAATTTCACATGAGTAGACTGAGAGACTGGAGAAGAACTATTTACCTCAAGTTGAAACTGAGTCGGTGGGAAAGAGGTGGGGGTACTTGGACATCATGGCTGCTTCTGCTTCCCAAGTAGCTCCCTCTACGGACTAATTCCTCCATAAAACTTTCACCGAAGCGACTTCTTTATTTCTCAACCTACGAACTTGACGGTCAAGAATCTCAATTGGAACCTCCTCATAGGTGAGGCTATCCTTCACATCCATACTCTCTAAAGGTACTATCGAAGTCAGATCACCCACACACTTCTTTAACAGGGAAATATGGAAGACTGGATGTACTGTTGCTAGTTCTTATGGCAATTCTAACTCGTAAGCCACATTACCAACCCTTTTCAGGATTCTTTAGGGACCTACATATCTGGGACTGAGCTTTCCTTTCTTACCGAACCTCATTACACCCTTCATGGGTGATACTTTCAGGAAGACCCAATCGTCAACTCCAAATTCTAAGTCTCTTCTCCTAACATCTACATAGGACTTCTGACGACTCTGAGCTATCTTTAGCTTGTCTCTGATAAGCTGAACTTTCTCCATACCCTCATGTACCGAATCTAGCCCAATCAAAGCTGCTTCACCTACTTCGAACCAACCAACAGGTGACCTATACTTACGCTCATAGAGGGCCTCATATGGGGCCATCTGAATGCTGGAATAGAAGCTATTATTGTAGGCAAACTCTATGAGAGGTAGGTGATCATCCCAACTACCTTTGAAATCGATCACGCAAGCCCTCAACATGACCTCTAAGGTCTGAATGGTACGCTCTGCCTGACCATCCCTCTGTGGATGAAATGTTGTACTGAGATTCACCTGAGTATCAGGACCTTTCTTAAATAATCTCCAGAAATGAGAGGTAAACTGAGGACCTCTATTTTAGATGATAGACAAAGGCACTCCATGCAACCTAACTATCTCAGTGACGTAGAGCCTGGCATAATTCTCCATTGAGTCTATAGTCTTGACTGCCAAGAAGTGAGCTGACTTAGTGACCCTGTCCACTATTACCCAAATGGAGTCATACTGTCTGTGAGTACGAGGTAAACCCGTAATAAAATCCATGTTGACCACTTCCCACTTCCAAGTAGGAATGCTAATCTCCTGAGTCACACCTCCTGGTTTCTGATGTTCTACCTTAACTTGCTGACAGTTGGGGCACTTAGCCACAAAATTTGTTATGTCCCTCTTCATGTCGTTCCACCAATACACTTCTCACAGATCATGGTACATCTTAGTGGCACCTGGATGAATGGAATATCTAGAATTATGGACTTCTGAAAGGATCGGCTTTCTCAACGCACCCACCTTAGGAACACATAAGCGACCCTGATAACAGAGTACACCATCTCCTCCTTGGGAGAAAACCTCTACTCTCAGCTGATGAACTGCACCCTTCAGCTGAAGTAATATGGGATCACTATCCTGTTTCTCCTTAACCTCAGCTACCAAAGAAGATGTTGACCCATTATGAACTATCACACCACCATATGTCGTGTCCATAAGGAAAACTCTTAGGAGAGCAAGCCGATGAACATCTCTGACCAGTTCTCTCTTCTCTTCCTCAACATGCAATAAGCTACCCATAGACAGTCTACTGAGGGCATCAGCCACTACATTGTCCTTACCCAGATGGTAGAGCACATTCATATCATAATCTTTGAGGAATTCAAGTCATCTCCTCTGACAAAGGTTCAACTCTTTCTGAGTGAACACATACTGTAGGATCTTGTGATCTGTGAACACATCAACATGAACACCATACAGATAGTGTCTCCAAATCTTTAGGGAAAACACAACCATTGTAAGTTCGAAGTCATGAGTCGGGTAGTTCTTCTCATGGACCTTAAGCTGCCTGGAAGCATAATCTATGACCTTACCCTACTGAATCAAAACACAACCCAGGCTGACTCTGGATACATCACAATAAACCACATAACCATATGAACCCTCTGGTAGAGTCAAAACAGGAGTTGTAGTCAACCTGGTCATCAGTTCTAAGGAAATCTTATCACACTCATCTGACCACTAAAACTTGACATTTTTCTGCGTCAACTTGGCCAATGGGGAATCTATGGATGAAAATCCTTCTACGAATCTCCTGTAATAACCAGCCAAACCCAAGAAACTTCTGATGCCTGTCGGAGAGGTGGGTCTGGGCCAGTCCTTTACTGCCTCAATTTTATGAGAGTCTACTAGGATACCATCACTAGACACCACATGACCAAGGAAAGCGACTGATTTCAACCAGAACTCACACTTACTGAACTTGGCGAATAATTGGCGATCCTTGAGAGTCTGCATGATGACCCTCAGATGACTTGTATGCTCCTCCTCATTTTGAGAATAGACAAGGATATCATCAATGAAGACAATGATGAACAAGTCCAAATACTGTTTAAACACCCTGTTCATTATGTCCATGAAAGTTGCAGGAGTATTAGTTAGTCCAAAACACATAACAACAAATTCATAGTGACCATATCGGGTCCTGAATGCTGTCTTTGGGATGTCACTATCTCTGACTCTGAGCTAATTATAGCCGGATCTGAGGTCTATCTTGGAAAAGCAACAAGCACCATGAAGCTGGTCAAACAAGTCATCAATCCTGGGGATGGGATATTTATTCTTGATTGTGACTTTGTTCAACTGACGGTAGTCAATGCACATCCTGAGAGAACCGTCTTTCTTAAGTGATAACGCCCAAACTACACCTCGAATTAACGAAGCGTAAGCGGTCGTAGTCAAATATAGAACCCAACGAAGGTTGGGGTCGATCCCACAGGGAATATGGTGAGAATTAAGTCTTTAGTGAATTATGTAACTAATAGTCAATAGTTTCCGGTAAATAAAGGAGGGGTTTTGTGTGATCAAAGTGTAAACAGAACAAGCAGTAATATATGAGAAATAATCAATAGGAGAATGAACTAGGGAAGTGTTTACCATGGCGTTGGTAACAATGTCGATTCTAAGCTTAACTGGGTTCTTTTTATATACGTGTCACGATGTGATTGAATTAATGGTATCGTCTAAACGTTTCTCAACCAAATAGACGAATTTCCTTTTCTATTCTCTCGACCTCGAAAAAGTGTTCTTTTAGATTTCAATCCTAAACATCAAGTAGATTAATCTAGTTACAGCATTAATCATTAGACGAGAGTTAGTAGTCTCGAATCCTCGTCGTTAATCAAGTTTCCCGGTTTTAATCTCTTTACTCAAGAAAATTAAACCTAGGCATGTTCTAATGTTTGCAACCACTAGAAAACGTTACATAACGAATGATTAACAACGTGACAACATACATATTTAACCCGTCGCTACCCGGAATCTATATTGCTACTTTTGCCATGGCTCCCACAACCCTAGTTGTGGGAAGTTTAGTTCCTCATGCTATTAAGAAAAGAGAAGAGAATAGTATTCATAATAAGGAGAAAAGATTCTTACAATATAATGAAAACAACCTTCAATTATTCCAAGAACAAGAAAAATAAGATCCCAAGAACGATTCAAGAACACGAATTCAAGAAGAGGAAAACTTGTGTAGCGTGTTTCCTCTCTCAAAAATCGCTCAACAACTCCTAAAACTATTGGGAGAACTATTGTAAAAAGCTTGGTAGCATAATAACATCATAAAATAAACCTAACATAGGGTATTTATAGGAGTCTAGGAAACAAATCCCAAAAACGCTAGGATTCTGCGTAACCGACTGTCTAAGTGTGACGGCCTGGCTGACGGACCGTCACTGGCTTGACGGACCGTCGCCTGGACCGTCGCCACTAGGCAGTGGACTGCCTCAACTGCTGCCTCAGGGTGACGGTTAGGGTGACGGACCGTCACACTCTTGACGGACCGTTACTCCAAGCCGTCGCCACTATCCAGTGCTTGCTCATCTTGGGCTCCCACTTGACGGTCACTGTGACGGACCGTCACATGTGTGACGGGCCATCGCCTGGACCGTCACTCTTATCCAGAATCTCTTTTTACTCGTATTTCCTTTCGTTTCCATGTTTGTCTCCATTTCCTGAAAATACACTATAAACACATCAAAAACGACAACGGTTGCTTGAAAACGTACGATTGTTCTTAGTAAAAAGGAGTCGAAAGTGCCGTAGAATGGCGGCACATCAACACCCTCAACTTAAAACGTTCGCTTGTCCTCAAGCAACATAACATAAACAATAAAACGACTCGACTAAGAACACAAACTCATGTCTCTAGCAACTCATGGTCATTCAAAACTTATTCACTTTTAAATCAAGCCCCCTCGTAGCACACAAATGTATGAAATACTAACTTGCAAGGATCCAAACATGTCATTCCGATATGATAGAACATTCTACATACACACGCGCAGCTATCCTAACAATCAATAGACAATATAGAAATCTTGGTGCCCTCACCACAAAGAAATCCCACACACAAGATTTGGGACTAGGTAAGCGCTCACACTCACAAATGATTTCAAACAATGCACATGCGATACCATAGGCTTGCCCTTACTATTCTATTTCAGTTCTTCAGAAAGCCGCTCAGGATCACTACAGGACTTGTTTAGGCTTGTAATGAGGCTTCAGGTGCAGGTAGGATACATTTAGGGGTTAGTGACTAAGCCCTTCTTGGAACCACCGACGTCTTCTTACCACATAACTTTACGTTGCCCATCCTTATTCACCTTTTTATGTCCTTCTTTCTAGCTACAGGTGCGGCCTCTTTATTTTGACAATTCTTTTTATTACTTTTTCGATCTTTTTCATCCCTTTTTTTTCTTTCTTTTCTTAGGCACACACCCGAATTTTCATTCTATTCACAACCAATCTTCACTATCCTCTTTTTCTTATCATTCACCTCTATAGTAGCCACCCTCAACTTAGGCTGATTGCCTGGGTTGAGGTGCACAATGTCCATGGAAGGACCAGGGCCAAAACAGGGTTTACCTCTATAGTAGCCACCCTCAACTTAGGCTGATTGCCTGCATTGAGGTGCACGATGTCCAAGGAAGGACCAGGGCCAAAATAGGGATTCAAAGTTAAACAGGAACGGTGACAGGTTATTGAACGAACAAGGTCAATTATGGCTCAAACAGGGTTCAAAGGGATTATTTGCATTTGGACGGTCTTATTGGTTAAGTGGACTGCACACAAAAAGGGCCTGTTATCCTTTCCTAAGCAACCAAAATTCAAACTTAACAAAATAGACCGGTCAAGTTCTAGATGCATGCACAGAGTAAGAATTTATGACAATAATCTCACACACTCTTGGCACCAAGAAACTATATCGCTACCAACTATCAAACAACCGCTCGGCTTAAGCATACTCATTCTAATCATAATCACACAATGACATTCAAGGATCCAGATAGTCAATCGTTTCAACATAAGTACAAAACCAGAAAATTTTTAAAGGGGCTTCGTTTTAGTCAAGAACACGCCATAATGACTTGCTATAGACACTTAAAAAAAAATTAAAATAACAACCTAAACATGCCGGTTCTACTAGATAGCACACCGGAGGGAAAAGAAACACGGCAACAAAAACCCTCGGGGGTGACTCACAGGTTTCCCCACACCCTCAACTTAGACTCATGCATTGTCCCCAATGCATCCATATGAAAGCTAAAAACTGTGAGAGAAAGGAATACCTGTGAAGTCGATATGACTCAGATTCTGGAATGATGTTGGAGACCGCCAGGGTCTCCAAAACAGGAGAACTCGATGGAGTGTGTGCATGCGACACACTTCTGTTGCATTCCAGCTTCTTCTTTCATCGGCTCCGCAGCTAGTCGCGACAACTTCTTCGCTCTTTCTTTGCAGATTTTCTTGCGGTGTTTTCATTTCTTTGATCTATTTTTACCGCCTTCCTCTACATGTTTCTCTTCTTGCGCTCCCACTTTACTCTCATAACAGCTCGGGTTTCAACACAACCCTTCTCCTCAAGAAACGCATCCGCAGGGACTTCCTCAATCGCATTGATGACCGCGACCACCCTCATGTCACTTGGTTGCTTTATCAATTTGGACACATCGAACTTGACAACTTCATTGTTTAGCCTGAAGGTCAGTTCGTTTCTTTCCATGTCAACCAACGCTCTAGCCGTGGCTAACAAAGGTCCTCCCAAGATTATGGGAACTTCAAAATCTACTTCGCAATCCAGGATCACAAAGTCCGCTGGGAAGATAAGCTTACCGATCTTTACTAGCACATCAGACAATATTCCCACAGGTCGCTTTACCGAACGGTCAGCCATCATCACTCTTATGGATGTTGGTTTAGGAGCTCCCAAACCCAATTGTTTGTAGACAGCTAGCGGCATCAAGTTGATGCTAGCACCCAGATCACACAAGGCTCTTCCGAAGTTGAGCTTCCCAACAGTGCAGGGAACAGTAAAAGCGCCTGGGTCTTCCTTCTTTTCGACTAACGACCTTGAGGAAATGGCGCTGCAGTGGTGGAGGTTGTCTTCCGGTTCAAAACTTACCGACCTCTTCTTTGTAATCAAGTCCTTCATGAACTTGGCATAACCGGGCATTTGTTCAAGCGCTTCCACCAGTGGTATGTTTATTGAAATCTGCTTCAGCATGGTCATGAAGTTCAGGAACTTACCATCGTCAGCTTTCTTCTTCAAACGCTGTGGGAAAGGAGGTGGTGGCCGAGGCATCATAGTTGGAGGCTTTTCAGCTTCCTTGATTTTATCTGCGGGCTTTTGAGTTTCCTCCTCTACCGCCTCTTCATCATCCACAACATCACCTTGAGTCTGAATTATCGGATATGATTCTGGTAACGTTTTGCCACTTCTAGTCGTGATCGCCATACAGCTCGCGTCATTCCTCGGGTGAATCGTGTCACTCGGCAAGGTACCTGTCTTCCTTTTGTTTAGAGATGCCGAGATTTGCCCCACTTGCTGTTCTGATTGCTTGATCGAGGTGGAATGTGAACCCACTAACTGACTCAATGCTGATAATTCAGTCTTCATCTCCTTTACTCCAGAGTCAGTCGATTCCACCTTCAGCAACATCTTCGCAATCATGTTCTCAAGTTTGGACGTCTCTGCCTCGTTGCCAGCTTTGTCCCGATTACCAGGTGGTATATACAACCCACCTCTATCGGTGCTGTTCCTCCAGTTTCCTTGGTCGCGATCTTTGTAACCGCCTTTCTCATAGTGATTGTCTCTCTGATAGTTCCGACCTTGGTTTCCCTGGCCATTGGCCTGGAAAACCCCCAAATAGTTGGCCTCCTCATTAGATTCAACCTCGGCTGCTCTACCTTGCGAACCCACAGCTTTTACCTTCTCCATACCTCCTGAGAACAAGTGCTTGGTCAGTAGGTCCAACTGCGTTTTCAGATGCGCCATGTCTGGGTCGCGCTCCTCGTCTCTTCTGCGCTGCTCAGCTGACATACCAACTGCATAAGTGCTAGCTGCTACCTCTGAATCCCGTGTATGCCAGGCCCTGTTGGTTTTGGTGAGCCTGTCCAAAGTAGTTGTGGCCTCAACAAAAGTGAGACCCATGAATGCACCACCTGCTGCGTTGTCTAACGTCGGCTTGGTAGCCGAATTCAGTGCCCGGTAGAACGTCTGCATCAAAAAGTTATTGGTCAATTGATGGTTCGGGCATTGTGTTATCTTCTTTTTGAATCGCAACCAAGTCTCATGCAAAGCTTCGTGAGGCTGCTGTCTGAAATTACTGATTTCATCCCTCAACTGTATCATCCTAGAGGGAGGAAAGAACCTTTCTAGGAAAGCTCCTTTCAACTCTCCCCAAGTTGCGATAGAGTCGGGGGTCAGCTCTGTCAACCATAACGCTGCCTCATCAGACAGAGACAGCGGAAACAACCTGAGACTGATTGCCGTCTGACTCACTCCAGGCAACTCGAACGACTTGCAGATGCCCACGAAGTTCATTAAGTGACAGTTTGGATCATCACCAGCAACGCCACAAAATACTCCTCTCAAGTTCAACAGCTGAATCATCGTGCTTGTAATGTTGAACTTGGCCCCGGGCGCTAGCGGAGGAAGAACAATGGCGCCAGTCGCGCCAGCTCCATCCAAATCGATATCTTCATCATTTAGCATAGCATCGTGCTGCAGACCTCCAGCATTAAGATTTTGTTGGGCCTGCAGTTCTGCAGCAAGCCTTGCTGCCTCTTGTTGTGCGGCCATGTTTTGCCTCAATGTGCTAGCAAGCTCGGGGTCGTAAGGTAATGTTGATTCACCCGAGCGCCGGGTACTTGGCATGCACAACTCTGTACCCTGTCAAAAACAAAAACAACTAACAAACGTAAAAGCAGGAAAGTATGACTAAGAGTCAAATAAACACACCGGACTTAATAAACAACCGTATTCCCCGGCAACGGCGCCACTTTTTGATAACGCCCAAACTACACCTCGAATTAACAAAGCGTAAGCGGTCGTAGTCAAATATAGAACTCAATGAAGGTTGGGGTCGATCCCACAGGGAATATGGTGAGAATTAATTCTTTAGTGAATTATGTAACTAATAGTCAATAGTTTCCGGTAAATAAAGGGGGGGTTTTGTGTTATCAAAGTGTAAACAGAACAAGCAGTAATGTATGAGAAATAATCAATAGGAGAATGAACTAGGGAAGTGTTTACCATGGCGTTGGTAACAATGTCGATTCTAAGCTTAACTGGGTTCTTTTTATATACGTGTCACGATGTGATTGAATTAATGGTATCGTCTAAACGTTTCTCAACCAAATAGACGAATTTCCTTTTCTATTCTCTCGACCTCGAAAAAGTGTGCTTTTAGATTTCAATCCTAAACATCAAGTAGATTAATCTAGTTACAGCATTAATCATTAGACGAGAGTTAGTAGTCTCGAATCCTCGTCGTTAATCAAGTTTCCCGATTTTAATCTCTTTACTCAAGCAAATTAAACCTAGGCATGTTCTAATGTTTGCAACCACTAGAAAATGTTACATAACGAATGATTAACAACGTGACAACATACATATTTAACCTGTCGCTACCCGGAATCTATATTGCTACTTTTGCCATGGCTCCCACAACCCTAGTTGTGGGAAGTTTAGTTCCTCATGCTATTAAGAAAAGAGAAGAGAATAGTATTCATAATAAGGAGAAAAGATTCTTACAATATAATGAAAACAACCTTCAATTATTCCAAGAACAAGAAAAACAAGATCCCAAGAACGATTCAAGAACACGAATTCAAGAAGAGGAAAACTTGTGTAGCGTGTTTTCTCTCTCAAAAATCGCTTAACAACTCCTAAAACTATTGGGAGAACTATTGTAAAAAGCTTAGTAGCATAATAGCATCATAAAATAAACCTAACATAGGGTATTTATAGGATTCTAGGAAACAAATCCCAAAAACGCTAGGATTCCGCGTAACCGACTGTCTAAGTGTGACGGCCTGGCTGACGGACCGTCACTGGCTTGACGGACCGTCGCCTGGACCGTCGCCACTAGGCAGTGGACTGCCTCAACTGCTGCCTCAGGGTGACAGTTAGGGTGATGGACCGTCACACTCTTGACGGACCGTCACTCCAAGCCGTCGCTACTATCCAGTGCTTGCTCATCTTGGGCTCCCACTTGACGGTCACTGTGACGGACCGTCACATGTGTGACGGGCCGTCGCATGGACCGTCACTCTTATCCAGAATCTCTTTTTACTCATATTTCCTTCCGTTTCCATGTTTGTCTCCATTTCCTGAAAATACACTATAAACACATCAAAAACGACAACGGTTGCTTGAAAACGTACGATTGTTCTTAGTAAAAAGGAGTCGAAAGTGCCGTAGAATGGCGGCACATCATTAAGCACGAACAATACTGGAGCACCCCATGGAGAGATTTTGGGTCTGATGAAGCCCTTATCTAGAAGGTCTTTCAGTTGTCCTTTCAATTCCTTAAGCTCAGCTGGAGCCCTTATGTAGTGAGGAATTGAAATAAGCTGGGTATTTGGAAGGAGATCTATTCTGAAGTCAATTTCCCTTTCGGAAGAAACCCCCAGAAGATCTTCTGGGAACACTTCTGGAAACTCATTTACTACTGGGACTGACTCAAAAGTTGGGGTCTTAGAGTTTGAATCCTTAACCCAAACAAGGTGATAGATATACCCCTTGGAAATCATCTTTTGGACTTAAGGTAGGAGATGAAATGACCTACAGGCACTGAGTTACTACCCTTCCACTCTAGGACTGGCTCGTAAGGAAACTGAAACCGAACGATCCTAGTTCTACAATTGACTGAGGCATAACAGGAATGTAACCAATCGATGCCTAGAATGATATCGAAGTCTACTATTTCTAACTCTACAAGATCTGCTGACGTGGCTTTCTGGGAAACTATGACTGGACAATTTCTGTATACCCGTCTAGATATAACTGGGTCACCAACTAGAGTAGAGACTGAGAAGGGTTCTAGGAGAGTTTCTAGACTAATACTGAAGTTTACTGCTACATAAGAAGTGATGAAGGAAAGTGTAGCCCCTGGATCTAACAATGCATAAACATCAGTATTAAAGACTTGCAACGTACCCGTGACCACATCAGGAGAGTCCTCCTGATCCTGTCGAACCTGTAGAGCATATAGCCTATTTTGGTGCTAACCACCACCTATACCAGACGAGGCACCCTGCTGAGTGGGGCAACCTACTGGAGCTGCAGTAGAACCAGTCTAAGTGTGCGGGCGAACATCTTTACCCTTCTGAGAAGTTGTGGGACAATCCCTCATTATGTGGCATGGCTTACCATATCTAAAGAAATTTCCGCTGCCTACCATGCACTCACCTTGGTGGTTCCTACCACACTTCTTACACAAAGGGTTAGGGCGCCCACTACTAACCATACCTTGGGATTTAGAGGCAGATGCTCTATCCTGATGATCTTTCTTAAACTTAGGCACTGGAGCACTAGCAGAAGATGAAGTTGGTGCTAAATTTTTTTGGCGATATTGAGAGCATTTGCCACCCTCTGACCTCTGTTGAAAGTGGCTATAGTCACTTGTCTTAGCCCTCTTAGCATCACCTCCCCTTTCCTTGATCTTTTCCTCCTCAATCTGCTGAGCATAAGTAACCAGCCTGGAGAAATCCATTTTCTTAATGAGCATTGCAGTCTTGCATTCCTTGACCACATCATCTGACACACCGGACATGAACATGCTCATACGATCTCTAGAGTCAGCTACTATTGTTGGGGCATACTTGGATAGCTGAGTGAACTTCAGAGCATAGTCATTTACGCTTATGTAATTCTGCTTCAGGTTGATGAACTCCTGAACCTTCGCTTCCTTGAGCTCTAGTGGGAAGAACCAGTCCAGAAAAACTGTCTTAAAAAGATCCCAAGTCACTTGTTCTGCATTGGCACAATGAGATTCCTTCCATTGTTGGTACCAAGTGTAGGCCACTCCTTTCAGCTGATAGGAAGTTAAGTCTGCACTCTCTACTAGAGTGACACTCATAATGTCTGTCACCTTATGAATATCCTCTAAGAACTCTTGGGGATCCTCTTCTGACTTGGACCCATAAAATTCTAGAGGGTTCATCTGAGTTAAATCCCAGATCCTAGCTGCAGCAGTATTGACCTGAGGCAGAGCTGAAGTCGCATCCTGTTGGTTGACTTGGGCGGTCATGTCCTGAGCAAGTACTTGAAAAGTAGCCCTAAACTCGGCATGCATAACCTGCTTGTTCAATGGGTCTGCTGGAGCTGCTGGTGCGGGCCGATTCCTAGTGTTAGCTCTTTTGGGAGGCATTTTTCCTGAAATACGAAGAGCACGAGTTAGAATAGAGGAGAATTAAATAGAGTTTATACTCTGTAGCACGAACTGGAGAAGAAAGAAGGGAAGTTATTCCTAATGACATCTCATAGTTCCTCCCCCATAAGTGTGGAGTGCTTCACACCCATGAAGAAGACTCTACTTGACGCGGCTTTCAGACACCCTAGGACACTTAAATCTGATGCTCTGATACCAAGTTTTTCATGCCCCGAAGCTACTGCCTGGATGCATCACGGTGCTTAGTGTCACAAGTGACTCCAATCTAACGTATGGCATGGCACATCTATACAAATTCAGGCTAATACATGCACTGTGCGGAAGCTAAAACAGTTTTAATATATATGAAAATGGGGAGAGCCCAAAAGACCGAATATATAAATAATTTAGTTCTGACTGCAAAACAACACTAACACTGCTGAGTCTAATCTATGTCTGAAAGCCATCTAACTGGATAGGAGTTGCTGGGACATGCCCCCATCTAACTCTAATAAACCTGAAACTAAAAGTATATACTGAAATGAATCATATCTATTGTCTTCGAACCAATGAGGACGCACTACTGGGCTGTTGAATATGGACCGGAAATCAAACTAGGCACGGTCTGGATGCTGAGTGCCTGAACCTACATTATAAAATGATGTAGCACAAAAGTACGCGTCAGAACTTTGAATGTATTGAGCATGCATGATATGTACAATGTTGGACAATATAAAACTGAACATGAAAGTAGATATACTGCAACATAATTGAAAGTTGAACTGAATGCAATGACCAAGTATAAATCATGAAATGACAAGCTGAACTGATTACTGAATATAAATAATATATACAAGGTCAATGCACATGAATCTGACTGTGGGAGACACTACTAACTGACATACCCCAAGTTGAGCTAACTATGGAGCCAACCTATAACCCTGGATGGAAGGGTGTTCATACCTTGCCAAGGGTATGAACAAGTCTGACGTGGATCCACTACTGATGTCCACAAGGAACAAGGAGGTGCATCCTAGTCTGACAACTGACTCTTTTAAACCTACGGTAGCACCATAGTTCTGGGACTTGGAGAATATTACTAAAAGTCTTAGCCTAAATTGACAGCTAAGCCTTCATCCCCTCGTCCGCTCAGTACTAAGTCTACTCCCACTGAATGTAAGTAATAATGTACTAAAGTAAAGGATAGCTCAAAATACTGATAAATGACTGAGAATGCAACATACATAGGCTGAAGGGTATGGCATTCAATTTTTGAAGCATAAGCATATAACTGATCTGCCTAGCAAGTTAAATTCATGTAAATACTAGAATTTCTACAAACTAGGATTTCTGACATTATTGATGAAACTATAACAATTCTCCAAGAGACATGAAATCAATACCATTAAAACTGTAAGGATTGAATTACAATAATTCCCTAAGATTTTTGGAACCCTAGGTCTGAAACATTTATGGAGAAAACTGAAGGTGACTTGAATCTAGGGACCTAATGGGTGAAAGAAACCCACTAGTGAAATTCCACATACCTGGTACAGAAATCCATGGAGAAATCCTTGAATTTTTGGGGCTGAACTTGATAAAGACCTCTGCTTGTTCTTGGGAGAAACTAACGCCTCTTTTTTATTCTTTTATGTCTATCTCCTATGAGTTTAGGAGAATGAGGGTTTTAGTTAGGTTTAGACTACTTAATTAGGCTTAGGCAACATAAATCGACCTAGCTTAGGCCTGGAAAGGAAAAGGAAAAGTCCAAAATACCCCTGGGAAAGTCAAAAGGATTTCTGCAGAAAAGTCAACTCAGGGATCACAACTCCGGATGATGGACGGTACTCCTGGACGATGGACTATCAACCTGAGTCGTGGTTCTACCTAAGAATTTTAGGGGTCTCTGGTCTCAGGAACTACAACTCGACAGGACAAACCGTTCTTCTGAACAACATTCGTTATGTAACTCATGGTTCCTGGGGCTTGACTTAGCCTGGGGGTTTCACGAGTCAAAGAACGGACCATGCTTCTGATGTATGGTCCGTAAACCAACATGTTGTTTCTGGGACCTAAACTGAGAGGCTACTAGACTTGGAATTACAGTTTGAGATAATGGACCGTGGTTCCAAACTATGGTCTGTGGTCCTAACTGTAGTCCTTGGGATATGTACTGAAAAGCTACTGGAACTTGAACTATGCGTTGAGAAGACGGACCGTGGTTCCAAACTACGGCCCGTACTCTGAACAGTGGTCCCTGGAGTAGAACTGTTGGGCTACTAGAACTTGAACTACGATTCAAGATGATGGGATGTAGTTCCAAACTACGGTCCGTAATTTGAACCGTGGTTCCTGGAAACTTGAATTTTCTGTAAATTTTTATTTTCTACAGGTTTTCTGAGTTTAGTCTGGGCTTGGAAGTTCTGGGGTATTACAGGATGTAATTTCTATAAAGATGTTGTTTGAGTGTTTCCAACAATTTTCCAAAGCTTCAGGTCTCATTGCTAACCAATCCAAGAACAGTATATACTTTGATGGAGTTGATGCCCCTATACAATAAGCAATATTACAATAGCTTGGGTTTTCCTTGGGGACTTTGCCTTTTAGGTATCTTGGTGTCCCATTGAGCTCGAAGAAGCTATGTATTGCTCAATTACAGCCTTTGATTGACAAATGCTAGGGAGAGTAACACGTTGACTGTGAAATATCTATCCTATACAGGCAGATTACAGTTAGTCAATAGTGTGCTCCTAGCTATCCAATCTTTCTGGTCACAAATCTTCTTAATGCCCACTAAGATATTGAAGCAAGCAGAGTCCATTTGTAGGAAATTTTTATGGAAAAGGGACGTGCAGGCTAAGAACAAGGAATTGATATCATGGGATCAATTATGCAAGCCAAAGGTAATAGGAGGCCTTAATGTAACATCCATTTACGGAACAAAGAAGCAATCCTCAAGCATTCTTGGGATCTCAATATGAGGAAGGATAAGCTATTGATTCTCTGGGTACATACTTATTATTTGAAGGGAAACAAGCCATGGGAAGTGGGGCCAAACAAGTTTCCTGGATCATACTAAAAATATTACAAGCTCCATAGTTGCTAGATAAAGCAGTTTTGAGTGTTGATGCTATCACAGGGGCAGACTCTTTTTCCATTAAATCTACTAAACATAAAACTTAGAGGGAAACTACCAAAGGTCATGTGGAGAAGGTTAATCTGCATTAATCAGGGAAATCCCAAGTGGATATTCATCCTTCACTTAGCCAGTCACAGGAGATTAAATACTATAGATAGTCTTGCTAAATGGGCCATACAGAATGACTTGAAGTGTCCAATGTGTGAGGAAGAGAATGAGATCCACCAACATTTGTTCTTCAGTTGTGCATTTACTCAAGAGGTGTGGCATAAACTACTAAGGTGGCAGGGGTACAACAGGAGATGCTTAGGATGGAATGAAGAAATGAAATGGACAGTAACACATGCTAAAGGCAAGGATACCAATGAACCAATCTTTAGAATCACCTTAGCTCGAGCACTTTATCACATTTGGATTGAGAGGAATCAAAGAGTATTTCAACAAAAGAGAAGAGCCAGTTTAACCATTCTTAGGCTTATCATTAAGGACACACACTGTAAAGCCACCATGTACACTCGTTTGGCAGGAAGGATGATTGATCTTAATTTTTATCCTTAGCTTGGTATAGCAGATTAGATAGGTTGCTAGATGTAGCAAGATCCTTAGGTTAGATCTATGTCCAACTCAGTGTCAACACACTTTTTTATATTGCAATATCCGGTAATAAAAGCTCCAAGTTACAAAAAAAAAAAAAAAACAAATCACAAGCCTTTGTTTTTGTTGCAAACTCAAATTTATTGCTAAAATTTGAATACTGTTGATTTTGTAAAATTGTGGAGGAATTCTACCAGCAACCCACGTATTAAATTATTGAAAGCTTAAATTAAATTCTTTAAGGGCTAAGGGCAGAAATTATTCTATCAAAATCGTATTTTCTTGTTATGTGGTGAAACTCTATTGCAGTATGAATCTGGAGTCTCTGTACACCTTAGAAACTTATAACTTTAAATCATGAATTTGCCTATGCAATAAATGCAAGACATATGCCTTTCTAATCATGCTGTAAACTTTTATGTTAATTTTTAACCATTTTAAATTTTATGAATATGAAGCAAGATTAAAAATTCACCTGCATTGTGTCATCATTCACTCACTTAGTTGGATATAGTTGTATTTGTCTCGTTTTTAACCTACTCACCTACTGTCACACTAGTGCATGCACATGCATAATTAGCAATTAGTTATGACCTTATTAAACTAACTGCCATCTTTTAAAAAAAATATTTCTGATTTTCTAGTAATGTGACCAAACAAGTTACTAGTGATAGACCGCTTGACAAAACATTCAAAATCATGCTTTCTATTGGAATAAAGAGATGCACAAATTAATTAGTTCTACTTTTCAGAAGCTATTATTGGTAGATTGTTTTATCAAGCTTTTAAAATCTACTCCCTCCATCTCATTTTATGTGGCACCCTTTGACTTGACACGGTGTTAAAGAAAAAAAGAAAGAGTTTTAAAACTTGTGGTCCAAAATAATTTTTGAACATTTGTGTGGTTGTAAATCATTTCATTAAGGGTAAAAAAGAGATTTCAAAGTTAATTTTTTTCTAATCATAAAAAGGTGGTATTCGTTTTTGGACGGACTAAAAAGAAAAGTGTGTCACATAAAATGAGACGGAGGGAGTACTTATTTTAAAAAGTTATTTGTGTCTAAAATGCTTTTGTATTTAGCTAATTAAATTTAAAAATATTTTTATTTACTAATATAGAGCAGTAATTTGTGCTAGGTGGAGATTCCAAAAATGCTTCTAAGGAACCACTAATTTTTCAGTTTCTCAAAGAGTCTTCTGCTATTATTCAAAAGCACCCACTTTTTTCTAAATTTTAATCAAACACCTCAATTCTCTATGATAAATATATTTTAGATAAAACAAACACTTTTGACTTTTCAAAAGCTTGATCAAACATGCTAGGAATACGAATAGATGAGAGTTCAACTATCCACCAAGATCAAGTAAGGGTGGAAAAATTAGTCCATAAAATGATGATTCCCCAGTCGATTTAGGTTTGACCGGATTTTAACTGTCATGAACCAAAATTCACAAGGGTAGTGATGGAACCTACCCAAACCCATCCATAGTATAGGTAAGTCAAATTCCACAAACCATAGTAAGGGCTAAAGTGGAATAACATAACAAATATTTAATAATAACTCAATCAATGATAATCGAAAGGTAACAGGGTAATATATCCTGTTATTATATCCCAAGATTCAACTGTCACAAGTACAAGAGCGACTCCAATACAGAATATGATAACTAATATACAACTCTGTCTAAGAAAATAATAAAGATAGAAACAAAAGATAGAGGAAGCCAGGAAAGTCTTCGAAGGGAGCTCACCACAACTTGAGTTAGGAAATATCGCACAAAATACATGATCACGCGCCACGAGGCCCACTCATACCTGGATCTGCATCAGATGGATGCAGAAAATAATACAAGAGAACATGAAATTAGCTATGAAATTTATTTGTAATTTTTAGCTAATTCGTCGCTAAAAAGCTCTTAGCTAATTGAAATTTATTATAATCCATCGCTAATCCATAGCTAAATGAAATTAGAATGAGATTTTTATTGTTTAGCTATGAAATTTTATCCGTCGCTAATTCTTTTTTTTCTAGTAGTGAAAGTAGGGGTGAGTATGGTCCACTTGTACTCAGTAGGCATCATATGCCGACTGAACTTAAGCAATTACTATATAGAATAAAAAATATTAAAACAACTTTGCATGTAGAAAACTCCCAGCAGTTCAATATCAATAATAGCATAATATATCTCAATCACCACAAAAATCCAAGTGACAATACAATGCAATGATATGAGATGACATGCAATGACCAATGCCTACCGGTTTACACCCCTTTCTCAGTATTTGTTAGAAGGTTGGATCCATGAGTTACTTGCGAGATTCATATACCCCACCTAGAATTCAGCATCGAAAAAATTCTATAAAACATCATATATCTATGTTTGGAATTTTGCATCAAACTGAATGAGTAAAATATCGTATATCTGTATCCAGAATGGTATATCGGTCTAAATCAATAGAAAGTATTTCATTTTCTATCAAAATAAGTGTGTCTAATTGTACAACTTAGTGATCCATGAGATAGATGAATATGCATGATCAATATGATTCAAGCACAACATATAGGTACAAAATTTCAAGATATCAATCAACTCATGAACACAAGCTACAAGCCTCAATATCAAGCAATAAATCTGAATCAAAATTCACTAACATGGTACAAGCCCCAGCTTAGGCATCTCATGAATAATCCATCTGATATACCACTTTAAATCACTAAGTCACCTATCCATAGCATGCATTACACGATACGTCCCTACTCAAGTAAAGTCTAAAGAAAGTTAAACCATAACCTACCTCGAAGTCGACCCACTAATCTCTCCTTTATCACACATGAGCCTTTCCTTTTCAAATGTCTTTCGAATGCACCCAATCTATCAAAATCATGTTTTACACGTAAACATAATTCCAACAACACCCATATTGCTAAGGTTCTAGCCTGGATTGAAAAAGTCAATTCAAAATTCAACCTCGAGCCCCCAAGGGATAAACTAGGATTTTATCGAATAATTAATTTAATCAAAGCTTAAGGAGTTCAAATATGAAGTTTTCTCGAAAATAGAGTTAAAATTGATCATGAAATCATCGAAAACTATTCTTTAATTATACCAAGAAAACTTCAAAATTCAAAGTTCAAAAATCAAGATTTGAAGGTGAAATCATGAAATAATCATTGAGAAATGTATAATAGTAGTATAAGAAGCTTACCCAATGAAGAAACATTGAAAATCCCCTTTTAGAATCGCCCAAAATTGAGTACCCAAGCTACACAAATGAGTTATAAAAGAAATGGAATAAATTAGAAAATTCTATTATTTAATTGGCAACAGCACACCTGCGGAAATCTGACCGCAATCACGATCTGCTGGAGCGACAATTCTCCCGCCATAGTGGAACTCACCAAGGCGGGTGTACTTCGCTATTGCGGTCATCTCTTGGGACAGTGGAGATGTAGGAGCTACAAAATGATCATTGGCAAAACTTCACAGCAGCGAGAATTCTTCACAAGAGCAGAACTTCTCCTCTACGCCCAACCCTGGAAAAGCTGCTCATGGCTCATTAGCGCAGCTCCATAGAAGCTTCTCTTTGGCTTTAGGCGTGACATCACTAGTTAGGACCAACGGCCGCTGATGTGATGCACTAGACACCAAAAATATCGACCACTTCCTAAAACTTAGATTCGACCCTCGGAACACATCCAAAACCCCAGGAACACAAACCAACTATGCTACTATAATAAAAAGATTCCAAACTCAATGAAATCATTGGATTCACCAACGGAGGTTGTTATCAATGAATGTTGACTAAAGTCAACTCTAGGCTTAACATTCCAACTCATGGCTAAAAACGCATTTGAATTCCTAGGGACCCCAATTAGTAGTACTACTAGCCCAAAAGTGGCATTCTGAAGCTAACGTACAAAACTGACAAAATTCTGATACAATATCTAAATATTCAAATATTAACCAAAGTCAACCATATAAACTTTAAAAACTTTCAAAATGAAAAACTCACATCAAACCCAACCACACAACTCGAGAATCATGCCATCCACACTTGAAGCTCAAAAATACTAGAATACAACTATAGGGAGGGGTAAAATAGTCAAAACATATGAAAATAAAAAAATGACTATGAAGATTATTACATTATCCATCAATAAAACACACGTTCTTCCTCGAATGTACAAGACAAAGAAAGGCACCTGAACCTTTTAAAAGTTATGGATATCTACTTTGCATGTCCAACTCTGTCTCCCACCTAGCCTCCTCAACTGGACTATGGTTCCACTAAACCTCCTCTGATGCTTTTTTTTTTGTGATGGCACGTGTATATTCATACATTCATATACATGGTTCATGGTGTGATTTAAAGGAGAAATATTAGTTTTCCGGTTTTAAAAAGAGATTTTTCACCCTTGCTACGTATTTTAGATTCCTAAAGGATTTGTACTACTTACGATTGATTTTCAATTTTTAATACTAAAATGCCTCATCTTTTACTGATTTGAGCTCCACAGAGAGCGTACTACTTTACCTCACATCTGATATAGATTCTTCGCTTACATTTATTTTACTATTACATATGATGAGGATTCTGAGCTCATATTTACTTATTGCTATGTCCAATTAGGATTTCAAGATCATATTTACCTTAATGTTATGTCCGATGTAGATTCCAGACTCGCATTGCATTAGCCTCATACTGCATTACATTCATCTCATATTGCACCGCATCTTCCTTGTATGCTTACACATTGAGTGTCTATTTTCTTTATTAATATTATCTTTACCATCAATTTCTGGTTATATGATATCCTAGTTTAGTTTTGGCTTATACATTTACTTTATAGTTAGCTTTATTATGTCTAGACTTCTAGGTTGATCGAAATGTTTAGTCTACCTTTATGCCTCTTATTATTATGTATTATCTTCTGACCTCGATCAGCCTATGATGCCTACTGAGTACCCCATATTTTGGTACTCATACTATATTTCTACATTTCTTTCTGATGCAACACCTAGTATGAGCCACTCCCACTGATTGTATACTCGTTTGAGGCCTTTCGTTGTTCGGATCATGGTGATATCCTTGTGTCCATAGATTTACTACTTTTCTTCTTAGACATACTGTCCTTGTTTTGTACTTTTACCTGACAACAATATCTTTTATAGCTTTATCCCATACTTTAGATGCTCTTGTTTTGGTGATACTAGGTCCAGATTTTGGTTCCTATGTATGTATATATTTTGTTTTTCTTGGTCTCCTTAGGGCCCATTTGTATTTATCATGATTCAGTTCTACACTTACACTAAATATCATGTTCCGTGGTATGATAATGTTTGTTGAGTAACTACGGTGAATTAATGATGTCTTATTTGGAGTTAGACTTTGATTAGTTACTTGTATGTATTGTGAGTTGATAAAGCATGCATGATTGGTCTTCGGAATAAACTAGATAATGGTTGTATGAATAAGCTATTAAATGGTTGAAGTCTGTCTTAAAATGACTTGTGATTGTGATCAATGTGTATGAGATAGTCGAACAGAAAGCATACAGAGATATATTTAGAGGAATAAGGAATATATATATACTATTCTGACGATGAGTGACTCGAGTAAGATGTGAGCTTACATAAGCGCGGTTATGTGGAGGATCGGGTACCACGCCAGCTCGGTATATGGACACTTAGAGTTTCCTGCAGGTCATGACTAGTTGGGCAAGATTAAAGTCCTTTTAAGATGTGTGTATAGACGAGTGACAGCCGTGTGTTTGAAGTATGGTATAGAGGTAAAACTGATGAGATACAGAGGCTATACAGTGGTGATTCAGTAGGGATAACATTCCACGATTGTTTTGTGGTTGCATCATATTAGCAGTGTTTGGTAATGACTTTTCTGTCTTTGTGGTGACTTATATGCTCGATGTTGTGTGACATTGATATGTATGAAATTGATTTATTTCCTGGTTCTTGTTGACTAATTGATTTCTGAGGTTGAGCATCTATGCATTATTGTGTTTGTTGTTGGTGGTTTGATTATGATAGTGGGTGATGTCTCGGTTAAAATGATAAGTTTCATGAACTTAATATTCTATGATAGTTGAACTGTCAGAAAAATGGTAATGGACTTGTGTAATGATAATGGTGCTACATATTAGTAATTGTGTAGAGGATCCTGGTAATTATCACAAGTGTAGAAGGAAGAATCGTAGCTAGAGACCGATTAAAAATAAGAAAGATAATTCTAACTTTTTATGGACTTCTTATGGTGATATGGTGAGGTTTGAATAAGTGTCATGAAGTTATTGTTTGTGGTTAACTCTGTTGATTTTGTTGATTTTATATTGTGTCGCGTGAGCTAATCTTAGTTGGGCAATGATGCCCTTCAATATGTGTGGCATAGTGATACTACTCTTGCTACATCTATTGGAATGTAGGTGCCTTTCAGGTTTGTTGAAGTTTTAGCTGAATTGATAGATAGTCATCATTAGCTTCTGCATATCTTGTTCCTCACGTGAAAATTGTATTTTTATCTTGTCACGATTCTGTGTTAGAAGCTCTTATACATTTCTTGACTAGGTCCTTGGGGTAAGGTTGTATTGTTTTGAAAGAACAAAAGATGATTTTGTATTTTTCAATTGTAAATATTTATTATGAATTTTCTTCTTAAGAACTTACAAATAAAGGGGGTGGATGGTAAGGATTCTCCTATGGAGTTAGAGTCGTGTAGGTGTCCGCATGATTTCATAAAATAGGTCATGACACTTAATATTTAAAATTAAAATCAAATCTTTTAATTGTTTTTAAAAAGTACCATTAGTTGGAAATTTATAATTAAAAGCACGTTAGGTAGATAAGAATTTTGAATAAAAATTATTTGACTCCTAAAATAGAATTGTGTCATAAAAGATGAAATAAAGATAATATATACTTTATTGTAATAAAAGTGATTAATATTTGTGCATGGAGGTTTTGACTTGTTTAATCCTTCAAAGAATAAATTTTTCTCTTATATAAAATGTATATTACTTAACATAAATAAATATATTTATTAGATACCATTCTAAGACAATCTTATCTATAACTACAATTAAGGATGCACATTTATTATTTTTCTATTTCTATCTTCGAGGCAAATTATGAAAAAATATTGACTACACATCACTCAAAAAAGAAAAAAAATATACTATTTTAACTACCTAATAAGTATAACAACAAATATTGTATTATATAAGACGAAATAAAGATAGCACTTACTTTTTTTTAATAAAAAGAATTCATTCTTGTGCATGAAATTTATGACTTGTTCAATTAAACCTTCAAATAATAGGTTTTTTTATTAATTAAGAGAAATAAATATATAGACTAGATACCATCCTGAGAAAATATGATCTAGAACTACATTTTAGGATGGATATTTATTATTTTTCTATTTCTATCTTTGAGGCTAATTAAGGAAAACTATTAATTCCATAGCAAATTAGAAGAAAAATATATATTTTTAATTATCTAATAAGTATAACCAAAAAGAGATAAATTTGTTAAAATTTTAAAAACAAAATTCATATATATTACATAAACTTAATTACTTGTTTATGTTCAAGGTACTTGTCCTATTATAAATACAGTTGTATACTTTCTTACACTTTCAAATAAACTATAACATAGTGAATTCAAGATTCATTCACCTAATTTTTCTTGCATTATCCAAAGCCTCATTATATTCGGGCAAATTTTTCGGTAAGAGGAAAAAGCGGATAAGGGCCTAAATTACCCTTCAAGTATTGAAAATGATACAAATATACCCTCCTTCCACCTTTGGGCTCTAAAATTCTCTTCTCATCCACCTTTAGGCTCTAAAATACCCTTCTCATCCACCTTTGGGCCCTATTTTGCCTTTTCCCTTGACAAAACTCTTTAGAAAAAATAAGGAAATATTATATGGCATAGAAACAAGGAGCCCATAATTATTAAACATAGGTAATGTTTATACAAATTACAATCTATAATAGTATAGCTATATCCCTCCCCATATCTCTCCCTTTCTCACTCACCACTCTCTCCCCTCCCCCTTGCTCTCTCTTTTTCTCTGCCCCCCTCGCTCTCTCTTCCTCTCTCCCCCCCTCCCATATCGCTCTTCCTTCATCTCTTACTCGATATGTACGCCTCCCCCCTCTCTCTCTTTTCCTTCCTCTCTCACTTTCTCTGTTCCTCTTCCACCTCTCTCACTCTCTTTGCCCCTAGAATCAAACCATCATGAATACTTGGGCCGGATTTGGTCAGAATTTCACCGTATCTGGTCAAAATTTCTCCATGAACACCACAGTCGCATTCCTCAATCACCAGCCGCCCTTTTCTCTCATTTTTTACTCCCTTCATCATTCCGTACAGATCTTAAAATGATGCTTTATTTTTGGCAGATCTGAATTGATGGAGGTGCAACAAGTTTGGCGGTAGTTGTTTCCCGTGGTATGAACAAAATTATATTTTTTTGCACTCAGAATTTGTATTCACGACTAGAGCATTCAAATACAAATGATAATTTGTATAAAATGTATTATTTGATATAAATGTATATTTGAAATTTTAGAATAAATGTATCTATAAATCATTGTATATTTGAATAACTGTATTTTTGTGTTATATGTTTGAAATACAAATGTATATCTCGTAAATGTAGGGTAAAGGGATTTCGACTATTGATGGCGTTCATTCAAGGACAATGAAGAACAATGAAGATGGTACAATGGATATTGGGAAGAGTAATTGTATATGGATCAATTTGTAATATTTGTATATTTTTTCGATTGTAATATACAAATACATCTATTGTATATGTATCAACACGTGATATTTGTATTTGGTTTCAATTGTAATATACAAATACATCTATTATATAAGTAATTGTAAATGACAAAGTCAAGCAAATACAAACGATGCATTTGTATTTGTAAGTCATAGAAACAAGTAAATACATATTACTGTATTCGAAATACAATTTTTCCATTGTATATATGATTTTGTACAATTAAAAATGTATACATCAAATTTTAGAATAAACGTATACATAAATCATTGTATATCCATTTTGGGATATGTATGCTTTTTGTACTTGTATTTATGTATCTTTAGCAGATAAAACATCACATCCTTATGCATTTATATATACATATATATATCTTGTTGAAATATTTACACCAAATATAAATAGTATGAGCTGTAATCTCTAATAAAAGGTTTGAATTTAGATCATTTCCTTGATTTAAGGGATTCTTTTGGTTAAGAAATCTTATGAAAGACTAAGGAAATACTTATGGAAGATTAAGGAAATATTTTTAGCTTTTTTTTATGGGATTTTCCTTTTAAAAAAGATCTTGCTATAAGAGAGTCCAAATCCTAGAAGGAAGATTGAGAAAATATTATATACGTGATTTGTGTGATTTTCTGTTTTAAAACAAATCTTTTCCACGAAATTCTCTCAATTAATGTTGAATATATTTGTATATTTTTGAATAAGTTTATTTTTATAGAAATACATTTGTAAATACTCAATTAAACGTATATAAAACATATTTGATCCCCCCTTCAAATGTATATGTATTTTGAATAAGTGTATATTTTATACATATACATTTGTAAACATATACCAATCCTCTATCTCCTCTCTCTTCTCCATACAGATACAAATGATCCTTGTATATATATACGAATTAAGAGGCTTGTTTTTCAACAAGATACAATTCGTCTCAATTTTCAGAACTTGAATGATTTTACACTAAAGATTTTCTCCCAATTTTCAGATTTAGGAAGCAATTGGCAAAAAAAGAAGAAGAGATAGATGGAACGAGAGAGGCAGAAAAAGAGAGAGAGAAAGAGCAGAGAAAATGACATACGAAGAGAGAAGAGAGGGGGTGGGGCGAGCAGATAGGGGAGAGAGTGGGGGGGGGGGGGCGAGTAGATAGGAGAGAGGGAGGGGAAGGGATGTTATAAACCCTTTTTAGCTTGTAGCTATGAATTATAATTAATAAACTTTAGCTATAGACCCCCTCTAATTAAGCTAAACCTTAGCTATTTATGAATTTTTGCCTTTTAATTAGGATTTTTATTTAATATGTAACAACATTTTATTTGTTGAAATTTTAATTAATCAAAACCTATTAACTTACAAACCCAATTTGGATCCCAGATTTAGCTCTTCATTTTTCATCTCTCCATTTTTTTCAAGTTCTTATTTAGATTAGAGACATATGTCATAGATTTAATTTAAAGACTAAGATTTAGTAAAATAAAAATAAGTCTTACTTATGATTAAAATAATTAATTATTTTTATTTAATTACTCCAAAATATAAGGCAATTCCACAATTCTAGACGTTAAATTTATTTTTAATTATATTATTATTTATTTTGTCATATATTCAACTATCTAATTGCCATATTATTTATAATATAGGAATAAGGTTATACGAAATTTTAGTTGTAACTTTTTTAAAGCGGGATGACTTCTCTTCCAACATTGAAATTCCTTTCCAACATTCAAAATTATGCTAAAAATAATTTGAGTGAAAAAAATAGTAGAAAAAAATTAAAGTAAAAATGATGCAGGACAAAATTTACTCAAGCCTCAAGGCAAGTGAAAATATTTTTTTATATTTAGGAAAAATATTTTGTACAACTAAAATTGTGAGATTAAAATAATATTTTGAAAGTAATATATGAAAGTAATTAATTATTTTAATCATAATTAAGACTTATTTTTAATTTACTAAATCTCAGTCATTAAATTAAAGCTATGACATATGTTTCTAATCTAAATAAGAACTTGAAAAAAATGAAGATATAAGAAATGAAGAGGAGCTAAATCTGGGATCCGAATTGGGTTTATGAGTTACGAGGTTTTGATTAATTAAAATTTTAATAAATAAAATATTATTATATATTAAATGAAAATCCTAATCATTTTTCCTAAAGAGTTTGTTAAGGGAAAGGGCAAAATAGGGCCCAAAGGTGGACGCGAAGGGTATTTTAGAGTCCAAAGGTGGATGAAAAGGACATTTTAGAGCCCAAAGGTGGAAGAAGGATATATTTGTACCATTTCCAATACTTGAAGGGTAATTTAGGCCCTTCTTCGGAGGAAAAAGTGAACTCTATCTGCAGTCAACAACATGCCAATCAAATGGTAAAGATTTTCAATTAACTAGAAATGCAGTAACATTATTTATAATTTTTTATGTGTATGTTCATATTTATGTGTTCAATTTGTTACTTTATTTGTTGCTAGGGTTTTGCACTGACAGCCAAATGCAAGAACAACAGTCAACACTCAATTACTGACATAAGTATCTTAATTTGTTGAGATCATTAATGGTGTTAAAGAAGGAAGATGAAAAAAAATACTCTTAGCTTCTATCAAGCCAAGCTCAGAGGTATTAATTACTTAATAAATCATATGTCCATAAATACACTATAAAGGGATTATATTTATTTATTACTACGGAATTATTATAAAGATTTGATTTTGGGAAGGTTTTCTATTCTGTAAGGTAAATTATTTATAAGCAAAGTAGTACTGAAATGATTTGGGTCAAGAATGGAGAAAAATGGTCTAGGAAGATTGGTATACCTAACCTCAATCTTGTATAGTTAATTGATTGATTAGTCCTCTTCCATAATACAACCTTTTGGAAGAGTGGTAAACTCACAGAGGAGCACGAGTAAGAATAAAACCTTACGAAGAAAATATAGGAGGAGCCAAGAGGATTTGAACATTTATAGGGTAAAATTTAAAATTGAAGAGTTAGTGTGAGAATGTAAATATTTACAGGGTAATTTTTTTTAAAGAGAAGTTATGGCTTCCATTGAGCAGCCTTTAGTGAGAATAACCATGATCCTTCTAGGTTATCATGAATACACAAAAATGTTGATGCATATGTTAGTAATAATTTTAAGCTATTCATTTATAGACTAGTTTGGCTTGATATATTGTACACATGTAAACCTGCTTCAACCTTACATCTCTCACTTACACATCACATTATTTTAAAGAATACTCTTACCCATATATATTTTTTTACTCTTACTATATAGGTGATTTAATTATGGAGTAAAATGTTTTTCTTAGTAGAACAAACAAATGCACTGGAGTTTATTTGAGACAAGAATTTTGCTTTAAGAACAACCCAACAAGTATTACATGGTAAATTAGAGGGCAACAATTGATCATGCAAGCAAAGTCATCAATTCAAACAATAATGGAGAATTTGTAGTCTAACAAAAAAAGGGTTGCACTTAATTTTTAGGTTTGTATTACTGAGATCTGTAAATTATTGTTCTTATCCTATGCCAGCACCAAATCCACCATTACTAGCTATACTGCTGCAGTTGTTGTCACGACCCAACCCCGCTGTGAGTGGAACCCACCCAACCCCCGAATGAGCGAACCAATATTAAACCAATACTTAGTATAATCTAGCAGCTTAAAACCAGTTTTCATAAATAAACTAACATTCACATCTATTCAAACCAAAGAACCTAAGGAAATCCTCCCTAGAACCGGAAAGTTACCATACCAAAACATCTATCGATCTAGAGTACGGGGATGCAACCCCAAAAATAAAAGAAAGTTTAAGCCCAAAACAAGTGGGCTATAACTAAAAGAAGAAACCAAGGAAGCTTGACTGAATCAGCTCACCCCCGAGATCTGGAACCGCTGGGACTTAAAAAATTTGCGGAAAACATTTACAATATGAAACAACCTCCCCAGAACCTAGTCTAAGCCGGTACAAGAGCTTCTACAAGATGAGTATATGACATAAGATGACACAAATCCCACTATAGAAGGAAAGTAGGAGCTGCTGGAAGATTACCGCAATCCTAAACCTGTGAAACATCACCAATCCTGCAACTAGACTATACCCAAAAAGGTATAGCAAGAGTAGAATCAGTACAAACACACGTACTGGTAGGCATCATCGGCTGACCCGAATTCACTCCTACCATCACATAAAAATCTAGATAAAATGCACAAGGTAAATGCTTCACCCCTTTCAACATTACTTTTATCAATCCCCCCTTTCGGAACCGACTATCCTAACCTTTAGACTTACCAAGTCGCCTTGTCACCTAAACTTCCTAAGTCACCTTGATACCTAAACTTCCCAAGTCACCTTGACATCTAGACTTCCCAATTCACCTTGTCACCTAGACTTCCCAAGTCACCCTGACACCTAGACTTCTCAAGTCACCTTGACATCTAGACTTCCCAAGTCACCTTGTTACCTAGACTTCCCAAGTAACCTTGACATCTAGACTTTCCAAGTCACCTTGACATCTAGGCTTCCCAAGTCACCTTGTCACCTAGACTTTCCAAGTCACCTCCTTGACTAGATATTCAGCGACAAACTGCTCAACCAAACCAGTTATACCTGTGGTATTACTTACCAGTGTCTGGACCCTTCACGGACCTCAAGGACAACTTTCCATCCTGGTTATAACAACCAACAACTACAACCCCAGACTTTCAGTCTTACTCCCTATTTACCAATAACATGAAATTCACCTAGCAACCATTGACACATTCAATGACAACAACAAAGTTATATCTAAGTCCTTTTCTAATCCCGAAAACCCGGAACCTCCAAGGATCCTCTAACCAAACCTAAGAGTTCAACAGCGTACCCGGTCTATACCAAGACCCACCCTTAACTTATTAACCACAAATAATTTCTGACCGCCATTAGTACACATAATAACAACAATTGTGAACTTATAACCTCTTTTACATTGTCTGGATCCCCCTAACACATCTAGGTGTTAACATGGAAAACCCGGTCTACACCAAGACCAACTAATAACCCACATAATAACCTGGCCTACACAAGACCAACCGACAACATAATATAACAAACCGGCCTACACCAAGACCAAAATCACAATATCATATAACAACCCAACCTACATCAAGACCAAACTCACAATATCATATAACAACCCGACCTACACAAAGACCAAACTCACAATATAATTGCCCAGCCTACACCAAGACCGAAAGCACAATATAATATAACAACCCGGCCTACACTAAGACCAAACTCACAATATAATTACCCGGGCTACACCAAGACCAAACTCACAATATAATTACCCGGCCTACACCAAGACCAAAAGCATAATATAATATAACAACTTGGCCTACACCAAGACCAAAAGCATAATATAATATAACAACTTGGCCTACACCAAGACCAAAATCACAATATAATTACCCGGCCTACACCAAGACCAAACTCACAATATGATTACCCGGCCTACACCAAGATCAAAAGTCCAATATAATATAACAACCTGGCCTACACCAAGACCACAAGTAATATCACAATTTATAAACACAGCCTGGTCCACTCATAGAACCAACACCAATCACACAATGCAGCAATATCAATGAAATAATGCAGTAAAGTAAACCCGTACCAGGCGTGGTACTCGAGCCAACCATTAGTATCTCGTACAAGGCGTGGTACCCGAGCCAACCATTAGTATCTCGTACCAGGCGTGGTACTCGAGCCAACCATTTGTTATACATGTACCAGGCGTGGTGCCCGTGCCAACCATTTGTTATACCTCTACAAAACATGGTACCCATGCCAATCGTTAGTATACCTGTACCAGGCGTGGTATCCGAGCCAACCGAATGTCAACAATCCACAGTCAAAATAATAAACAAAAAAACTTGTAAATCAACAAGCAACACACCTTTCAATTCACCGACTGTAAAACAGGACCCTTAGACATTCTACACAATTCCTCTAAGTCATGCAATTCATACAAAAACTTAGATGAGAGTACAAAATATACAACATTCACAGGAATTCGTAAGACATCACCTACCTCATTCTGGGTACACTATGAACCGTCAAATCCCGTCCTAAGACTACCCCTGTTCGCCCATTTAAACGTGCAGTTAATTACATTTACTCCCGATTGTCTTCCTAGGACAAAATACAACCTGGGAAAACCCTTACCAGCCTTAAAACACAACCAAACAATTATCCAAATTATACCAATTAGTCCGAAACTTTCGTTCCTTACACATTTGTTAATTACTAAACCTTTTCTGGTTCCCCGAACCTTCCGATATTCTAGTTCACGCATTTTAATAGCAAAAACACACAATTTAAGCAATGCCTAAAATATCACCACACCCTATTCCCATTCTACCATTTCCAAAGAAATCCAACAATTCAACAACTTCCTCAAGACTCCGTGCCCGAAGGCCTAACCATGGATTCTCCCTTTCATTCTATACAATAATACGAAAATGAAAGCGGTCAATCTACTCTTGGAAGAAACCTAGCCTACCTGGATGCCGAGCAGCTGTTCCATGCCGTTTATGGCTTCGTGAAGGCATTCTGTAATGACCCTTCCGGTCATCTCCACGTATAAGTTTTGGAGTCAAGCAAGTCGGCAAAAGTTATCGTAAGTTCTTTAATAAATTTTCTGAACCTTGGGTAAAATGTCTCGGAGCTTTTCTCTCTATATATAAAGAGTTAGAAGTCCCCCGAAATACCAAATAGAAGGTCTACGAGTCTAGTTTCCAACGCACAAAACCTCACGTCCAACTGATCTCGGAGTAAAAAGTTATGACTGTTTTACCGCAGACTGTCTGGCAGAAAACGGGTTGCGAACCGGGTCGCGAATCGGGTCGGGTTAAACTCGATTTAAGCCTCAACTTCGCGTTTTAAGACGCCATTTCAGTTCCAAAACAGTTATAAAAAATAAGGGAGGATCCCGAGAGAATTCTTGAGTATCGAAATCGTGCGTGTGTTTGAAAATATTTTATTTAAAAGTTGAATTTGGTAAAAATTATATTATTATTGCCTTTTAAAAATATTTTAAAGGTTTATGAAAAATATTTTTGTTACGTTATAATTGTATATGTATTTATTTTATAAGGTTTTTATACACTGTAATATTTTAACGGAGATAGTAAATTTAGCTATGTTGAAAAATTATTATTATAATATAGTAGGTTTTGTTTGAAATAATTTTCTATGAATTAAGGTATATTTAAAATATTATATTTATTTTACCATTAATTTAGGCAATACCCGAATATATAAATGACGGGCTGGAAATATTAAAATGTTGCCACCTCCACAACACGTGGAGGTGAGGCAAAGCTACCAGCAAACCGTAGCAGCTAGGTGACTAATACTTAGCTAAAGGGTTAGTGCCTACTATGTATCATCATATATATATTTATATAATATAAAGATCCTCATTTGCTTTGTCACTTTGAAAATTATCCAGCAACTTTTGTTCTCCCTTACTTTCTGTGTATGAATACGTACATACTATATACGTTGAGAAGATTGGAATGGGAAAAAAATATATTTAACGTTATATTTGATCGGCCGAAAGCAATCAATTATCTACGTCAAGTTATTCAAGCTTGAAGTCAAGTTTGATTTTGTTTCGGAGTTTTTCGGAGCGGTTCAGGATTGGATATCGTCGTTCTAGCAGCTTGTCATCGGACGACAGGTAGGTTACGGTTTATTTTCCCTAGACTCCGTATATATAAAATAAAATTTTATTAATGGGCATCCTTGGGTTGGTTTATTAGGTTGGTACCACAGACCTTGACCGCTTTATTCATGTCCGCTATTTTATTCCTCCGTTGTTTGTAGTATTTGGCGATATATTTTATTTATTTACCCTTGCGGTCCTGTGAGGGCCTTATTGACTCTGGAACATAGAAGGTGGGATTTTGGGAATGTCCGCGAGTCCCGGGCATAGAATTATCCTTCCAGGCTGGTTATGCTTGCTGAGTAGCTGTGGGCCTGTGCAGGGTCGGTAGGTTGATTGTGAGCTGCGGGGCAGCTATTGTGTGTGATCATACCATTTCCATGCATATAAAGAGGTTTTATCCGTGTTTTACTGTGGTTTTGGCTTTGGGCCTACTGGCACTGTTTTCTAAACCTTGCATGGCCCGGGGGGCCCATTTTTGATGGAAATGATTTGGAAATGGTTGATTGACTTGTGAGTATTCTTGGGTAAAAGAGATTAAAATTATGTTTTAAAACACCAGTTTTACTACTACGCTAGACTCGGCAGGGCCGGAGTGCTAGTTGAGTTTTCTTGCTGCTTGAGATGATTTTTAGTCTCGGTCGGACCGAGCACCTGAGATGACTTTTTACTGTTTAGACCCGGTTACGCCCAGGCACCCTTGGAGGGGTTTTTGAGACATTTTCCTACTACTTTAGTCCTGGACAGGGTCTGGGCATTGCATATTCGAGATTGGGTCTCCATCCTGATACCGGACTTGCTTCCGGGCGACATGTTCTGATACTGAGTTTTAGTATCGGGTCTGGGACCTCCATGGACCTTGCCATCTGGGCCAGGGGCTATGGGCTGCGTGTGCCGGAGGAGGGGTATACGGTGGAGTAGAGGTATACGGGCAGTGTCCTTCCATGGAACCTACCTGCTGGGCCGGATCGGCGCCGGAGGAGGTACATACAGAGATACCATTTCACTTGAGATCTTCATGCATCATGTCATTCATTGTTTGAGGCTCCACCCTTGTTTGTTGTTTGTTGATTGTACGCTCCGGTAGTATGGGATGCCAGAGGGTTTGTTTTCACTTGTTTGTGTTCCTCGGTTGTATGGGCGGCCGGGGGACTGTAGGTAGACTCTTTCTATTTTACTTGTAGAATTGTTCCCTGTCACGGTTAATTATGAAATTGGTTACTGCTAGACTGTTAGTTGCTGGATTGAGATTGATATGATTAGTTGGGCTTGATTCATGTCTCTAAGCATGTCTATCATTACTCTTCTCTCTTCTTCTTACACTTGAGGTTACCGGTATACCGTCCATTTCGTAAACTTATTTGTATACACTGTTGTTGCAAGGACCCCAGGTGCGTTATTTCTTACTTTCACCTGTGCCTATGGTGTGTATATTCTTCTTACTAGCCTCACATGTGGTTCTGTTGATTTCCCTCTGGGCT
>QJPP01004716.1:0-137677 GCA_003996215.1 Jaltomata sinuosa
ATCGAGAGATTAACAATCATGCCTAAAACCAGTGTTACCAACTTTATTTAGTAAGAATTTATGCAATTGAGCAAGTACCTTGACCCGTGTTCGAGTCCCATCAGAAGCACATCCCTAATCGTCCTCTCTCTTGTTTACACCTTGCATTTACTTTATTTTTTGGTATGGAATTGAATTGTGACAGATTCCCAATTCCCCCTTTTTTACATTATTTATTATTTGTACAATCTACTCTCGTTGTGAGGTCCTTTCTACAATCTTATTGACTAAGCTACCATTCCTTGTGGGATCGACCCTGACTCTTATCGGGTAATATAAATTTTGTTTTGGGAGGCAACCCAAATTTATTTACTTTATTTTTGGTTATCTCTTGTTATTTTTGGTGTGTTTTAGGGATGCAAGGAGGTGTAAAATGAACAAGTGAAAAATAGGGAAAAAATGGGATATGAGGCAAACTGTACGGACTGCACAAGCCATTTTGCGTGTCACACGTCTCACCGCACACCAAAATAGAAGGCCAGGGAGAAAGTTAGAAAAATTGAAGTATCGTGTGCTGGTCCATGGAAAACTAGAAGCCTGGGCAAGGCCAGGGCAGAAAAAGGTGAGGTACAAAATTACATGCTGTCCACATAATGGCTTGTGCGAACCGCACATCACAACACACCAAAGGTAAAATTAAATTTTTAATTGACTTTACCCATTGACCAACTCGCCCCGGAGATGACCCAGCTCAACGTTTCTTCTTCTTTTCTCTTTATATGCTGCCACCTTCACCATATTCACCATATCTTATCTCCAAATCTAAAAATTCTCTCCTAAAACCTCCTACAAATCCCTCTAATTCTCCAAAAATCTTCTTCTTGTCCCCCCCAATCACCACCACCGCTCCTCCACGCTGCCACCATCGTCTCTCTAGGAGAGTTGATTGAGTCACCATTGTTGCTTTCCTAAAGCTCCAATTTTTAATTCTCTCCACCAAATCTTCACTTGTGGTAAGTTACCTAACATTGAATACATGTTTTTATGAAGATTGGGAATGTAACACCTCAGAAATTCTAAACTAAGATCCGAACCATTCTTCATATATGGTTAGATCTAAATCAATGAATTTTTTATGAATACAAGTAATAAGATCAATTCTTAAGTTTGGTGGTGTATTAGATATGAATTAAAGTCATAAAGAACCTTTAGCTCAAAGTTAAGTTGAAAGTCTTTCTACCGATTATGTTTTCATGTAAGTTCTAACTAGGGTCAACTTCAAATGGCTATTTCTCCTAGAATATAATGATTTAGGTGGCCTAGTATCCACCAAATTAAAGGTATTTGACTCTTCTTTCCAATTTTGCCTACTGCTCATTAATTCGAGTCGTGAGTAAATTGTTATGAGTATTTTACTGAAGCACTATCAGCTATCAAAATCCGATTAGGCTAGCCGACGGGCGTGGGAAGCTCCGACGGGCATCCCCGATGCCTATGGTGACCACGATGAACCATGGTGTAAGGGTGTGGGAACTATCCAGTGAGCCTATTTGACCCTGTGAGGCTGACAATTAGATTTGACAGCTTGTGGGAGCCACAAGGCCCCTGGGAAGCGTCGTCTGACAAGTTTTCTGCAATTTTCTCAGCGGTTAAGTTAGGGGTAGTTTAGTCCTTTCCTTACCTTAGGCCTTCCCCTTGTCTTTTAAACACCTAAAGGGGGTTATTACTCTGAAAAACATCGATAAATCTCTAGAATCATTCTCTCAAAGCTCAAAGGCAAGACACCTAGGCTTTCACGTAAGCAAGAGCATAGAAGCTCAAGGAAGAAAGTCTCTCAAGGGTTTTCCTTTAGATTTCTTCTCCAAGTTTTCATTCCCCATTTTACACCCCTCGAAATTCTTGAGTACTCAGGTATGTGGGTATTCAATAAGGATATTCTTTCACCCTCATGCCCAAAGATTAGTTTTTAGTTATGATTTCTATAAATTATGATTCTAGGGTTCATACCTAACTATGCATGTTTTTACAGAATTAAACTCCTATTCGCGTACATGTTTTAAGAGATATTTCTTGAAGGTTTACATATATTTTCTTGAAAGCCTTAAGAGTTCAGAAAAAATAGGCTTAGCCTGGATTTACAGAATCTTCTGCATAAATAAGCTTTCTTTTCAAGAACATAGCATGAAATTATAGTATTTTCACATGAAGTAGTTTTTCTCAGAATTCAGCCAAGTCTACTAGTACTTAGTTTTAAAGAATGAAATCAATCAGTTATCAGCCTGCAACTTTCTAGAAGAATAAAATGCTTTATGTCTTAGCATTATATTTTATTCTCTGATTTATCAGTATTTGAGCTATCCAATATTTCAGTTTGTATTCATTGCTTTTACATTCAGTTGAGAGTAGGCTTAGTACTGAGCAGATGAAAGGATGAAGGCTCTACTGTCAGATTTAGGCTTAGACATTTAGTAGAAGTCCCTAAGTCCCAGAACTATTGTGCCACCATAGGTATTAAGGGGGTCAGCTGTTAGCTTTAAGCTTGTCAACCTTGTCCCTTGTGGACATCAATTTAGTGGATCCACGTTAGATTTGTTTCAGCCTTTATACCCTGGAAGGGTATATTGAGCCTTTTTCGATGGGGATTATATGTCGAACTCCATGTTTAACTTACATGGTTATATGTCAATTAATAGTATCTCCCACAATCCCATAGTCCATTTTCATTATTGCATGACCTTGTATTCAGTTATCCAGTTCAGTTCAGTATTATACAGTTACCTGTTTATGTACTTGGTCATTGCATCAGCTTATATCTTTTAATTTGCATTCAGTACAGTATATCAGTATTTTTAGCATGTTCAGTGGAAGAAACTCCCTAAGGATTTACTTTAAACATGAATTTTAGCATAACTCATGGTTTCAGCTCAGTTGCACTAGTTCATGATTTTTAGACATCATTCATCATTTCAGTCTATGGATCCCCTAGTAAATTTTTACTTATCTTAAAATATCATGATCTCACAGTTACAGTTCAGAAATATTATTTATACCCTCTTTAGCAAAAGAGATTATCTTCTACAGTTTGACTCATGCATTCTCAGACATGTATGCTTAGACCAAGTTTTAGCTATGCTTTCATTATATACATGTTTTTTCATGATTTTGAGTCAGTGCATCATCTCACATGCTCAGTACATTCCATAGTACTAACCGCATACATTTCTTGAGCTGTATCATTTTATGATGTAGGTCTCAGCGCTAGCTCTCAGGATTATGGTCAGATAGATTGCAGCTTCCAGTCAGTAGTTGAGGATGAGTTCTCCTTATTCGGGAAATCCAGTCAATAGTAGTCATATCAGTGTATTCTCAGTTTGATATATTGATTAGAGAAAGTTGGGGGTCATGTCCTGGCTAACTATAGTCAGTGTTAATAGAGGCTTCATAGACAGTTAGAGAGTTAGTCAGTCAGTTGTATCAGTTTTCAAATGCTATTGTATCTCATTTTATGATAGTTCATTTTGTTATAATATTTTTAAAGAGCTCAGCATATTTCACCTTCCGCATTTTCTTTCAGCCTATATTTCAGCAGTATGCCAGGCCATGGGTTAGCTTGGGGTAACTTGTGACTTTATGCACCGTGTTGCGTCAAGGGTATAGGGTGTAGGCTCGAGGTGTGACCAACTTGGTATCAGAGCACAAAGTTCAAATGTCCTAGGGTGTCTGTGGTGATGTGTCTAGTAGAGTCTTGCTTATGGGTGTGTTGTGCACCACACTTATAATCAAGAGGCTATAGGGTATTTAGGAAATGTTTCCCTTCGTTCATACTCCAGATCATGCAGTAAAGTTGTTCCTTCTGAAACTTATGCAGATTTGTGCATTGATCCTATTCCACTAATCATGCCCCATCTTCAAGTTGCTGGAAACAGTAAAGTTCAGATCCCTATCAGTGAGATACTCTCAGATAGAGCCATCAAAAAGTTGAGAGACTGCACAAGGGCTTAAGAGGAGCCCACTAGTGCGTAAAGTCTACCAATAAAAAAACATGTACCCTTTTCTGACTCGTGTAGTTGAGCCTACAGTAGAGTGTGCTCTCAGACCCTCATCCAGAAACTCTACTATGAATAGCTCCTTAGCCAAAAAGTATGGTTCCCTAAGTGTTTGGGTAGTATAATCACTCAAGAGTTAGTGTGAATCGAGGTATTATGAGCGATGAGTAGCAGAATGACCCAAGAGCTAGGTGTATGAATTTAGAAGTATAGTAGCTATAAGATGAGGGTGGTGATGCTAGTTTTATGAAATTGACCTAGTAGGCCTAACCTACCTTATGAAAAAAATTTATGTTGATTAATTATGGTATTATGTGTGACTAGTTTAGAAATTCTCGGGTTGTTAATTATGGAGAAGGCTAAGTGTATATTATATGGTGTTCTTAGAAATGAATTCAGGGGAGTATAAATATACGATGTTGAGACCCTTAGTATGGTTTTAATTCAGCAGATTTGGGTGGATATGAATATAGGGGTGCCTCAGAAGAAGATCTAGCAAGGGTTTAGCATATTTATTTATAACTTATCAAGGAGAGTTTAGTGTCCATGAGTACAGTGATGCCATACCTTACAAGAGTTAGTTGATTATAGACTAGTTTGGAAGAGAGATCCACAAACTTAGAGGGGATCAACCCTGATGGGCAGTCACCACGGGCGTAAGAAGTCTGACGGGCCAGGGGGACCCGCTGTGGGAGCTCCAAAGAGAGTGCCATCCCTCTGTCCCTTTTTGACGGTGAGCTCCGACGGGCCGTCGCATGTCTTACGAACGTTGGGTAGTTTGTCTGGTGGCAAATGTTTTGCATCTTTTCTCTTAAATCAGGGGCATTCTAGTATTTTTCCCTAATATTTTAACTCCAATATCCCAAACCTAGAGGGGTGACTTTTGAACTAAGGGGGAGATGATGGAATGAGGAATCAAGTCGAGTCTTGTAACTCAACTAGTATAGAATTCTAGAAAAATATATGATGGGATATCAATCAACTCTTATTCTAGCGGATTTCCTAGAACTTTAGCCAAGATGACACTATACTCAGACGTATTTGTGCATATTCATGACTAAGTTCATGCACTCTATATAGATTCATGTCCATGCTCAGCTCCTAAAACAAACAGAAATTTGATTCAGATAGTAATCCTAGTCTAACTTTATGATTCCATAAATTTCAGCTCTATTTCAAGAGACTGATTACATATAATCCCATCTCTCACAGTATGTTCAATTCTATGCCCTCAGTCCTCAAGTTATGCCATAATGGCTAATAGCACTAGGCTATATCATGTAGATGCTCAGATCAGATCTTTTAAACAACTCATCCTCATGATTTCCTTGCTCAAAGCTTTATGTACTTACACCCAAACTAGTGATGGGTGATTATAAAATGTATGCTCAGAATAATCCTCTATTCAGGCCTTATGTGCTCAGTATGTGAGGTACTCGTGCCATTTACACTCATGTCCCTAAGTATCATCTTAAGTGACTAAGTCTCGTATGTATGAGTTAAGATTCAGCAGTACCTCTTATCCTTGTTAATGATGTTCAGTTCAGATTTAGTGTTCACAGCCGAGAGTAGGACTTTAGTTGTAGGTCAGGTATCAGACTAGCATTACCATGGTAGGTGTAGCACTTTGTGCCTCCAAGTTAGGTTTGAACATAGTGAAACCAATCAGTTATACTCAGACTTCAGCAGTTATATGTGCAAGTTATACACATATGGTACGTGCTCAACTACCTCTTCATGATTTTAAAGATTCCTCTAAACAGATCCATTAAGACCTGCCAATATCCATTTCCTGATACTAGGAGGCTTTCAAACCAGCTTAAGCCACGCTAGTTAGTTCAGTTTAGAAGAGAATAGTTTTCTCGTATAGTTATTCCTCTCAGTTGTATGTTCCATTCAGTTACTATGATTTCTAAGAATGTGTTCATTCTTTGTAAGTTTCAGCTATGTCCCTACTCTCAATACTGACCAGTTATCATGTTGGATATTTAGGTTCATGTCCTATTGGTGTTCTTATTCTCTCAGTATGCATACATGCCTCATGAACCAAGCTCAGTTCATGTTTCAATCAGAAATCAGTTACCATTCTAGTTCAGTACTCCAACTTTTATGGATGAATGATCCCAAGGGGGAGATATTATAACACCCCAAAAATTCTAAACTAAGATCCGAACCGTTCTTCATATATGGTTAGATCGAAATCGATGAATTTTCTATCTATACAAGTATTAAGATCAATTATTAAATTTGGAGGTGTATTATATATGAATTAAAGTCATAAAGAACCTCTAGCGCAAAGTTAAGTTGAAAGCCTTTCTACCGATTAAGTTTTCATGTAAGTTCTAACTAGGGTCAAATTCAACTGACCATTTCTCCTAGAATATAAAGATTTAGGTGGCCTAGTATCCTCTTCTTTCCAACGCCACTGACGGCTTGTTAATCCAAATATGGAGTAAAAAGTTATGAGCATTTTAGTGAAGCACTATCAGTTGTCAAAATCCGACGGGCGTGGGAAGCTCTGACGAGCATCCCCAACCACCTTGGTTACCACGATGGCCCATGGTGGCAGGGTGTTGGAACTATACAGTGAGCCTATTAGAACCCATGAGGCCGACGGTTGGGTCAGACGGCCTGTGGGAGCCACGACAGCCCGTGGGAAGCATCGTTCGATGAGTTTTCTGCAATTTTTTCAGCAGTTAAGTTAGGGGTAGATTAGTCCTTTCCTTACCTCAGACCTTTCCCCTTGTATTTTAAATACACAAAGAGGGTTATTACTCAGAAAAAAATTGATAAATCTCTAGAATCATTCTCTCAAAACACTAAGGCAACACACCTAGGGTTTCAAGTAAGCAAGAGCATAGAAGCTCAAGCAAGAAAGTCTCTCAAGGGTGATACTAGATGGTCATATCATAATCCTTCAATAACTCCATCTACCTCCTCTGTCTCATATTTAAGTCATTTTGTGTAAACACATATTGTAGGCAATGATGGTCTCCAAATCTTTAGAACAAAGACCATCGTTGCCAACTCCAAGTTGTGGGTTGTGTAGTTCTTCTCATGGGGATTCAACTTCCTTGAAAAATAACCTATCACATTCCTGTCTTGCATTAACACAACACCCAAACCCGAATATGAAGCATCATAATACACAATCAAATCCTTACCCTCTACCAACAAGGATAGGATGGGAGCTGTGGTAAGAAGTGTCTTGAGCTTTTGAAAGCTCTCCCCACACTTGTTGGACCACACAAATGGTACCTCCTTCTGAGTTTAATCTCGTCAAGTGAGTAGCGATGGACGCAAAGTCCTTGATAAACCTACTATAGTAGCTTACAAGCCCACAAAACTCCTAACCTCACTCACAGAGCTAGGCCAGACCTAACTCTTACTTCCTCAGTCTTTTGGAGATCCACCATCCCCCTCTTTTCTGACACCACATATCCTAAGAAGGCGACTGAAGTCAACGAAAATTCACACTTGGAAAAATTGGCATATAATTTCTGATGTATCAAAATATCCAAAACAATGCGAAAATGCTCAACATACTTCTTCCTACTCTTGGAGTAAATCAGAATGTCATTTATTAACATAATGAAGAAGGAATCTAGATATTATTTGAATATCCATTCATAAAGTTCATGAATGTCGCCGGTGCATTGGTCAACCCAAACGACATCAAAATCTAAAATGTACAGAATAGCAAGATCTACCCAAGTTTGCAATCCCACAAACACCATAGAAAAAGTATAATATACATACGTTACTACCACAGACTCTCCAACCGGGGTAGAAATGTGAATAAGAGAATCAAGGACATCACAAACCAAATCCATACCCATGGCAGTTTTTAGAGAAACGTATGAATAAGTAGAACCTAGGTCAAATAGTATAGAGTCCATCCTATCACAGACTAGAATTGTACCTGTGATCACTACATCTGATGACTCAGCCTCAGACTTCCCTTCGAATGCATAACAATAAGCCTGATCATTAATCCGAGCCACTTCTATGGCTGGCTGCACCACTCCCCTGCCCATGCCACCATTCCCTCTGTTTGCCTGGCCTCCCTGAAGGTTACCTCGCCGACTCTCTGGATGACCTCTAGCATAGTTACCTCCACCTGCCGGAACCATAACCTTAGACTGCTACTGAGTCTGATTACGTACATACATATGAGGGAACTCCCTCTTGAAGTTACCCAGAGCACCATAATGAAAGCATCCACGGTCAAAAGTAGTCTTGCTAGTAGAAGTGTAAGAAGCCCCCTATTCTCTAGGAGTTGAAAATTGCTGACTGGCTCATGGATGACAACCTGTAGAAGCTGGAAAGGCTGACCTAATAGGAAGAGAAGAATAAACCTATTGGTTGTGACCCATGGAGTATGAACCACTGTAGTTACCTTTATTTTGGTACTTCTTGGCTAACACCTTAGCCTGCCCAACCTGTCTAACCCTCTCAAATTTATTCACATAATCCGCTAACTCATTGAAACTCTTTCCCGCTGAGGTCATATGATTATATAACACCTGCAACTCAATATTCAGGCCCTTCAAAAATAGATGAATCCTCTCCTCTTCCATACCCAGAAGCTGAGTAGCAAAATGGGACAAGGCATGAAATTTGCCCTCATAGGCTAAAACCGACATGTTACCCTGCTTAAGAGACAAAAACTCATTTTTTTATTATCCCTCAAGGTGCGAGGCACATACTTTTGTAAGAAGATATCATGAAATTGTGCCCAAGTCAGCGGAGGGAAAGCTAATGGCCGACAATATACATAAGACCTCCACCATTATTTGGCATCGCCCTAAAGCTGGAAGGTGATGAACTCTACCCCATGCTTCTTCACAATGCCCAACTTATGCAGCCTCACATAGAAGTCTAAAATAAACTCATATTCATCTTCTTTCTCACTACCCTAAAATGTAGGAGGTTTCAGTTTTAAGAACTTAGTCAGCATCTCATGTTCATTCCCAGTCATAACAGGACCTAGCATCAGACGGAATAACTCATCAGTTCTCGATGCCTCATCCATCCTAGGAGCCACTTCACCTATTGGCTGGGTTCTCGGAACCTGATCTGTAGTACCCGTGGGGTTGGTTCCAGCACCTACAATCCAACTCAGAAAATTTCACACTTACTGAAATACCTCATGCGATATAGGGGGAAGTCCTAAACCTCCAATCAGTGTTGCCTCCTCATGTTCTGTGCCCTCCTCAAGAATAACCTCAACTTTGTCCTTAATGGGATCCTGGGGTGGGGGAGGGATTGCTTCCCTCGGCCTTGCATATTTCTGAGCTCCACCCCTGGCAAGTGTTAATCTATCTCAGCACCTACCCTTGCCCCTTCCGTATCTTCCGAGTGCTGGTCCCACTACCAAAACCTCTGCTCTCACTTTGTTATGTCTGGTATTACCATCTGTGCACAAAAGAATGAAAGAAGTAAGATACCAATTTATATCACAAGATACCTATTGGAATCGAGTTATAGCACTAACTAAACTAGAAGAAAATAAGGTAGACCGACAGAAACATTTCACCCTTGAAATCTGGAATCACTGGGACTATATCTGAGGTCGCGTAGGAGCCACAGGAAGATGTTTTGTACACATAAAAAGAAAGCAAGTGCAGAATTAGTACACAACCACCATGTACTAGTAGGATCATCGGCCAGCTCCAAAAAACGATATAGATACAATAAACCAAAACTGAGTAAAGTAGCACAAACATGTAGCAACAATTGGTAATGTAATTCCAGGGTCCCAGCCTACCTTCTAACTTATCAACCACATGTAATAGGTTCAACAATCATCTAACAATGAACAATAATCATGACACTTACTCTTTTTCACATCACCTGGACCATCTAAGGTTTCTTAGACCAACACCTTAGTGTTAACATGTAATGCTCGATCCACTCCAGGACTACCCCATATTTAAGTGTAACAGCCCGACATCTTAAGGACTAGTATAATCAATCAGAGATTCATCAATCAAACCGGTACACTCATTGAACCATCATCAAACACAGTCAACAATACATAATTAAAACCTGTACCAGGCATGGTACCTAAGACAACCGATATAGAACCTGTACCAGGCATGGTACCCAAGCCAACCATTAGTATCCCGTACCAAGCTTGCTACCCGAGACAACTGAATGTCACGCAAAGCCAACAGTCAATGATTAAGTGAATAAAAACACATTTGTAAAACCAACAAGCAATAGTCAAGTTCACTTCACATAATTGACACCCCAAATACTTGGACATTCATAACTTCATCCTCTAAGTATGCAAGAACGTACATCACTAAGCTAAGGTTACATGTATTTACATTGTATTTGGTAAAATAAGAACCATCACCTACCTCGAATAGACTGAAACTTTACTGGACCGGAGCCTTCCCATTTTCAAAATCTTTTGCTTTCTCTTGGTCTAAAAATAAGTACACAATATACTAAAATCAGTCTAATAGCCTAAAATTACTCGAATTAGGCAAAATCCTAATCCCAAGGCCATCCTATGATCATTCCACCAAAGCCAGGGATTTCCCACCAATAATTCACCGAAAACTATCATTTTTATGGATACATGTAGTGAATAATAGTGTTTTAATCATGCAAAAGCGATAATAAGCATAACCCAAGAAATCTACACCTAGAATTCTCCCTTTTTCAATAAGATTCTACCATCCTAGGTTATTCCAAACATTCTCCCACGCTGAGATTATAGTTTCCAAGGTATGGGAATCAAAATACGGATATAGGGAACGAATACGTTGCCTTTTTGATGGAGTTTGGTGGAAAATCACTGAAAATCATTTCCCTTCGCCTATGCCCTTCCTCAAAATGTTCTTTTAAAATTTTGAAAATTTTTGGGGAAGTTTTTGAATTAATCCCGATGAAGTCCGCTATAGCGATTTGTCCAGCACTATAGTGGAACCTCCATAGCGAAAGTGACTGCTATGGCAGTGCTAACCGATGTTGACTTCTGCTATAGCGAAAATTTCTCCGCTATAGTAGTGGCTGGTATAGCGCAGTGTCAACCACTATGGTGGTTGAAATTGTACAGAAACTCGAAAAATCCCCAAAAAGTGTCCATTTTACAACACACCTTAAATCTTGACATTCCAGAACAACCCTTTCACATCAACCTTGATACCGGAGTTCTACTCACACGAATTCACTTTCAAAATATCCCTCAGACTCCTTAAAGTCTTGCCTAATAGAAAAACTAGCTTGACTTAAGATATTCTACCCAATCCTCACTTGAATTGCCCTAGACCATACCTCGCTCAAAATCTGTCTGAGGCTAACCTAGCCCAGAATTTTCAACTTCCAAACCCAGAAGTTTTCTAACCTGAAACTTGGCGCGAATAAATTACCCATAAAGATGAACCCGGTTGTTACACCCCAACCTTAGAAATCCGCCAAGAATCTTCTTCTCCTCTAAAGTCATAATAGGCCTATCTGAAATAGGCAAAAAATGGTATGGACCAGCAATACCTCTAATAGAGGAGCTTTAGTACCAAGATGCACTCTTGAAGACTGTGCTACTACCTAGGATGAAGTTTTAGCCTCGTTTCTAACCTGAGAAATAATCAGAGTACCAGGTGAAGGTACTTGTTATGACATACCCTCAATAAACACAAGCAAGTGCACCAATGTGTCTTGTAGTACTGGAGTAGCCATGAAACTTGTCGTATGTTGGGCTGGCCCTACACCCTTTGGCTCATATTGTACCTCCTCAACCCTAAAATCAGGCTCTGGTGATGGTAACCTATTTTGGCCCTGAGATGGCATCACATCCCATTTCCTACCTCGACCTATGGGTAGACCTCTACCCCATCCCCTAGCTGGGGCTCTAATTATAGGTGCAGGAGTCTCATCCTCACCTGCTGCTAATGTCATCTAAACCATTTGAGAAAGAGTGAAACAACTGATACTTAGAAGTTGATAAGGTCAAGGAATCAAATGAGATGACATCTTTCCTAGGAATATCCTATAGTCTCCCACAGATAGGATACAAACATCATCGTACTAATCCATGAGAGTCTACTAGATGCATTTCTCTTTTATTGGCGAGACTGATGAACCTAAAGATCTGATACCACTCTTTCACGACCCAAAATCAGGTCACAATGGCACCTACATAACCCCCCAATAGGCAAGCCAACCAAAGAATATGGAAGCATAGTAAAATAATTTAAATAATGAAATATGGGAGGGAATCATACAAGAAGGGGGCCAATAGCATAAATATACATACAAATAGTAATAAATATACAAAAAAGACCTCAAAGTGACCTAGAAGATAAAACATCTGCAAGACCAACCTCAGACCTGGTGTCACTGGTACAAGAGCGTCTAAAGTACATAGTAGCTATACAACTGGTGGTGAACATCCAAAATATAAAATATAGATAGATATATGATAAGTTGGTAATCAACCAACTTATTGAGTCTTAAATAATGAATTATTGCTATGTTTTGATGAGATTTAAAGGTTTTTATGGCCTTTATTGATGTGGATGCAGGTACTCTTGGTCAAAAGTAGAAAATAAGGAATTGGACCAAAAAGAACTCAAAAATAGTTGAAGTGTGAAATGATCAAGAGAGATAAAGATTCTACTGAGAGGTGCGGCCGCTGTGCAAGATGAACAATGCTTGGTCTGGGCCATACCTCCCTCCGCATGAGGCTAAAAAAAGGAGAATAATCTGTTAAGGGGTGAGGCTATCGTGCGATGCGCATAATCCTTAGTGCGATCTGCACCCCACTTGCCATGACACTCAGAGATCGACTAAAGTCACTAGTACACTAATGCAGAGCTGTGTGATGTGCATAACAAGACGTGCAAAACGAACATCGCAGTGCACAACTCTTGAAGGGAAATTTTGTCAACTTTTATGTGATGATTTGGGAACCTTCTAAAAACCAATTTAGGCAAAATTTTTCATAGTTTTTAATGTATTGAATAGTTCTTGAGTATTAAACAAGTATTCTCTCCCAAGGAAAGATAGAGGGTTCCACCTAATTCTCCCCATCTTCAACCTTGGATTTGTAAATTGAGCATGGATATTGAAAACTTCTTCCATTAATGAAAGGGAATTTGAATTACCCATTTGGTATTTCTTCTTATTCCTTTAGCATGAGTGGCTAAGTCACCTTGTCTAGGGGTGTGTTGATGATGGGTTCTTGATATTGGGTGTGGGTCTTGTCTATTTGTGTTTATAATTGCTAAATTTTGATATGGGTCTAGTGAATTCTCCATGTTTTAACTCTAAAATTAATGGTTTCAAACATTGATTAAATTTACTTGATTGTGTTCTTGCTTGAGAAAGAGGTTCATAATTTCAGATGAGAATTCACTAGTGGGTACTTGGGATTCCATTTAGATTGGGGCTAGAAATAGCGCAACTCGCCGAAAATACCCATTTAAGAGTCTGAGCTAGAGATAGTGTGACTTCCCCAAGCGTATGTTGGTTTGTTATTGTGTAAACAATGGTGCTCTAACATAGACTATTGGAAATGTGTTTCTAGATTGAAAGATTAGCATTCACACTTAAAACCAATGCTAGCTATGTCATTTATAAAGAATTTGCATAATTGGACAAGTACCCTATCTCATGTATGGGTCCCATTGGATGCATACCCCTAGTCGTCAACTCTCTTTATTCAAACTCATGTTTAATTTACGTTTTTAATTTGAATTGTGAATTGTGAAAGATTTTCCAATTCCCTATTTCCCCCCCTTTCACTTTTATTGTTATTTGAACATGAACTCAATTGGTGATTGATATACGATAATCCTCTAGGCTACTATGTCATTCCCTGTGGGATCGACACCGACTCTCATTGGGAATTATAAATTTATTTTGCTTAATAATTACTCTCACCTCCGTATGGAGAGTGTTACTTGAGCATTATCAAAAATGGAGCCATTGTCGGGGAATGGTGTTTGGATAACATTTTTGATTGACCATTGAAATCACCTTAACTTTGCTTTTTATTTTATTTGTTGTTTTTGATTTGTGAGAAGGTATCCCATAAACGAGGTGGGCAATAACGAAAGTGTTGAAGGATTCTTGGGCGCGGCCCCCAAGCCCAAAATTCAAGGAGGATTAGATGCAATCTACCTACCTCTCATAATTGGGAACGTTGTGTTCCATGTAACTAGTACCATGCTCTATCTCATAAAAATGAAAGGGTTGTTTGGAGGGGCTGCACATGAAGATGTCAATAGGCACATCTGGAATTTCATAGAAATTTTCCAGCCTTTCATCTTCCACAACATCCCTCAGGAATCTATTTGTCTTTGCCTATTCCTTTTCTATCTCAGGGGGAAACCACGATATTCTTAGAGAAGTTTCCCGAAGGCTCAATCACCACATAGAATGGACTTGTCAAAGAATTTGTAGTGAGATTCTTCCCTCCCTTAAGAATGATGCAATTGAGGGATCAAAATCACTAACTTTCATCAACTCCAAGATGAACTATTACATGAGGCATGGCTGCGATTTAAAATGAAACTTTTGTTGTACCCAAATCTTGGATTGCCAAAAAATGTCCTTCTCCAAAACTTATATAGGGCTTTGAAATTGATGAATAAGTCTGTGGCCAATAACCTTTCCAATGGAACCTTCATGGATTATCCATATAGCATTGCCTCTGCCCTTCCAGAAAGAATGACCAAGACAAATGGTGCTTGGCACACGAGGAAGGCTGATATGCCCATGGGGGTGACCTCATCTATTTTGACAAATAAAATGAGACTTAATAACGAGGAGAGATAAGACGAGGGAAAAGATGATGACACAAGTTGACTTATTGGCCAAGCATGTGATGGAAACCGGATCCACTAAATGTGTAAATTCTATGAGCACTCTCGAACTCAAGGACAGTGATGATGAGTTATTTACCATTGTGGATTCAAAGATATGCTACTTATCGGTGGGTTCTCGGCCTGGTTACTATCGCCTGAGGGACCAGAATCAAGTATGGATAAAGGATAAAGAAAGAGAAGGTAATTAAAGGGATCAATAAAAAGATGGTGTTAGTTAAAATCACTAGAGTTCTAACCCATATGTACCTCCATATAAGGCCGATACCTTTTATTAACCCACCGTGAGCAACTCCGTCCAATCAAAGATGGAAGATATATTGTCATTGGTTTTGAAGAAGGTGAAGATGACAAATAGTGGTGTAAATGAGCTTAAGAGCAAGGTGTCAATGCTTCACTAAATAGTAAGCTCACAGTCAACCTCAATCAAGCATCTCGAGGCACAAATAAACCACTGATCCATCCAAATGAATCCTCTAATGAAGGGGACACTCCCTAGTGACACCACTAAAAATACAAAAGATGATGGCCATGTCATGGATATTGCCACTAAGAGTGGAGGAGTGAGTAGTGATGATTGAAGAATGTGGTAAAATCGCTGAGCTGCGATGTTAAATCAAGTGCTTCTTGGGAGGCAACCTCAGTATTTTTACTTTGCTTTTGTTACCTTTTGTTGTTTTTGGTGTATTTTTAGGAATGCATGATGAGGAAAAATGATCAAGTGGAAGGTCAAGGCAAAGAGGAGACTTGCGAAAGACCGTGCAGTCTTCACGATCCACTGTGCATGTCGCATGGGGTAAAGCACCCCAAAATAGATGAGCTAGAAGAAAAATGTCAGGTTGGAGATGATGTGCGTTGGGATTGCATTTTGCACAAACCTTTGTGCACGTCTCACCTTCTCCACATCTCAAAAAAGAAAGTTGGGCCAAGTTTGGGCATGAAATCATCTGGTGCGAGGCGATATGTGATTCGCACAAGTGCTTTTGTGAATTGCACATTGCGGTGCACCAAGGTATATTTTAAATATTTGTTTGACCTACCCATTGATCGACCTGACCCAGAGACCAGCTCGGTGACTTTTCTTCTTATTTTTCCTCTATTAAAATAGTCACCCTCCTTTTTTTTCTTCCATTTTCTCCTAGAACTCTCACAAGTCCCCCTCAAAACCCCCCACAAATCCCTCAAACTCTTCCAAATATCTCTTCTCTCACACTAAATTCCTTTGCTGCCGAGTACCACTAATCACCGCCATAATTTTTTATCATGGTTTTAGGGATCTCCATTGTTGCACGTGAAAAAGCTTCGATTATTTATTCTCTACCTTTTATCTTCATTTGTGGTATCCCAGGACTCCAAGGGATATAAGGGGAACGTGGATAAGTTCCCTAACTTAGATTCAATCATCATTCAGGGCAAGAAAGTTGTCATCACTCTAGCTGCCATAAATGCCATTTATTGGAGTCACCAAATTGAACCCGTACCTATACTCTTAACTAAGCTGACTGCCGAATCAAAGCCATATCATGAGACAACCCCCACTCTTGCTCCTCCCACTCCTATCTAGGCCATCATGGGAGGTGATATTCTAAGGAGGACTTTGCACTTTGAAGCCCGTCTTTGGTATGATCTCATTCGCATCCGATTACTGCCATTACAAAATGATCCAAAGATAACCCAGGAGGGAGCCATTCTAGTTCTTGCTATTGTGACAAGGGATTATGTAACCTTTGGGGAAATGTGGCCATGGTAATAAGGAGGAAAGCACGTAGGGGTAGAGACTCGTTTCCTTTCCAAGTTCTCATTAGCAAGCTTTTTGCTAAAGTCGATGTCCCCTACTTTAGCTGTGACAAGGTTACCCATGTTGTTGGGGTGATTGACCTTAATAAGAAAACTGACAGGGATGCCCCTCAGTTTAAAAGGTGTAGGATGGAGACCTCGGTGGAAGTTGAGGTTGATGACTCAGATGCTGAAGTACATGCATCCCCTCTATCTTGAGCAGCCTCAGAAGAACTTACCCCATCATCTATTGCTCCTAGAGAGCCTTTTACAAAGAGTGGTTTCCAAGAGATAGTCGAAAAAACCTATAATAATGAGAGAAAGTTGAATGACTTGGCAATGAAGTTGCCCGGGTTGATTGACAAGGCTGTCAAGAATGCTATAAAGGGAGTGGTGGAGAGCGTAACCAAACTCTACCAGAGGGTAGACTCTATTTAGGGGAAGGATGTGCATAAGGAAAAAGGGAAAGATCCGGTTGAGGAAGCAGATTTGAGTACCATGCCCATACCTCGGTGCACTCTCGATCCTGTGGATGACTTTTTTGCCGAGTTTGATGATGTTGAGGTGGAGCTACCAGATGATATGGCTGCAGATCTTAATAATGACCAGAAGCCAGAGTTTCAGCAGGCTCTTAGGGAGTCCACAGTCACTGTGCACTCCTAAAAGGGTATTGATGGCCTTAGTGCAGAGGGAGCGGAAGATCTAGTCTCAACACAAGCAAGAATAGGGTCTGGCTCAGAAATATCAAGTCTGACTAACCTGTTAGCCAAGGACTAGATGTACAAAGCTTAAGGTCACTCCTCCGCTGCTAAGAATTCCAAACTGCCTATACTCATGCCTTTCGGCTCAAGGCATCCGCTGACACTTTTTCCTTGCCCAGGTGATAAAAGATGGAGATTTCGTAGTCCTTCAGTAACTCCAACCACCTGCATTGTCTCAAATTTAGGTCCAATGGGCTAAAAATGTACTGAACACTATGATGGTCAGTAAAGATCTTACAATGCACGCCATACATATAATGCCTCCAAATCTTCAATGCAAAGACTACTGCTGCCAACTCCACATCATGAGTGGAGTAGTTCCTCTCGTGAACCTTCAGTTTTTAGAAGCATAAGCAATAACTTGGCCTTGTTGTATCAATATACAACCCAAACAAACACCGAAAGCATCACAATACACTGTGAACCCCTGACCCTTTACCGGAAGAGTAAGAATCAGAGCTGAAATCCATAAGGCCTTGAAATTCATAAATCTCACCTCGCACTTATCAGACCACTGGAAAAGGACATTCTTCTGAGTCAATCTATCTAATGGAATTGCTATAGAAGAAAACCCCTCCACAAACCGTTTGTGGTAACCTGCCAACTCGATGAAACTATGAACCTCAGTAGGAGAAGTAGGCCTAGCCCAGTCACAAACAACTGTAATCTTTGCCAGATCCACTATAATCCCATCCTTTGACACCACGTGCCCTAAGAATGCCATAGACTCAAGACAAAACTCACACTTAGTGAATTTTGAATATAACTGATGGTCTCGCAAGGTTTGAAGTACAACTATCAAATGCTGCACATGCTCCTCTCTAATCTTTGAATATACCAGAATGTTATTGATGAACACAATTATGAAGGAATTCGGGTTGTCTCCGAATACATAGTTCACAACTCGATAAATGTTTCTGGGCATTGTTCAACAAAAATACATGACTAAGAACTCATAATGGTCGTAAGGAGACTTAAATGCAGTCTTTGGGATGTCCGCAGCCCTAATATTCAACTGATGATAATCGAACATTAAGTTTATCTTAGAGAACACTGTTGCACCCTGTAGCTGGTCAAACAAATCATTAATATGTGGCATCGAATACCTATTCTTAACTGTCACCTTATTCAACTACTTGTAGTCAATACACATACGCTTGGACCCGTCCTTCTTCTTTATAAATAGAACTCGAGCACCCCACGGGGACACACAAGGCCTGATAAAACCTCTACTCAATAAATCCTTGAGATGATCCTTAAGCTCCCTCAACTTAGTTGGTGCCATCCATAATGGAAAGATAGAAATGGGCTGAGTGCCCAGGTCGACATTAATGGCAAAGTTAGTATCACGATTAGGTGGTAGATTAGAATAAAGCACATCTAAATATTCGCAAAACATGGGAACTGACTCAAGTGAAGGTGTGGTGGCACTAGTATTATGGACTTAACCAAGATAGGTTAAACACCCCTTCCCAACCAATTGTTGGGCGATAATAAAAGATATAACTCCCCTCAACATATGGCTATCGACACCCTTCCATACTATAGGAGGGATACCAGAAATTTATAGAGTAACAGTCTTGGAAAAGCAATCCAACACCACATGGTTGGGAGAGCTAATCCATGCCCAAAATAACATTGAAATCAACCATATCTAGCATAATCAAGTCTACCCATGTGTTATACCCAAGGATAGTCATCATACAAGACCGATATACATGATCCACTACTAAAGAATCTCCTGTTGGGGTAGCTACATGCAAAGACACATGCAATAACTCACAAGCAGACCCCAGAAAAGTAGCATAATAAGCAAACACATACAAAAATATAAACCCCGGATCTAATAATATAGAAGCTGACTGATGGCAAATGAAGATTGTACATATGATAACAACATCTGAAACCTCAGCCTCTAGACGGCTCAAAAATGCATACATGTGGCTTTGACTTCCACATCCGCTCAATTTACCAGACTGAGGACCACTTCGAGTACCCTAGGGACCACCCCTAGTACCATGTGCACCACCTATGGACGGTGGTGCTAGAGTGAATTTGCTGATCCAATTGCATATGGTGCTGCGCTGAAGGACACTCCCTAGCAAAGTGGCCACACTCGTATCAACCACAACCAACTATACCCTGTAGTGATGACTCGGCTGAATAAGAATGACTACCACAGCCTGTGGACCCAGAATGAGCAACTCGCAAAGACTGAATCAAACCCTAATGACTCTGACCCTCAGTAATCTGTAATGCCACCTGAATAGGCTGGCTGGGCTGGAAACACTATTGATATTGACCCCTACCAAAGTAGTATCTACCACATGTATGTGAGCCATTTTAACTGCCTTGATGACAGGGCCTCTTATCGCTGCCCCCTTGGACCTCACAAAGTATGCCCTCAATAGTGTGGGCATGGTCTACCATCTCCATTAAGGACTGGACTAATGCTACAATACCTTGTGTAGGCAAAAGGAGTTGTAAAGTCAAACCTCAGACAATGTGATGCACCCTCTCACTCTCGATGGGTAGAATCATAGTGGAATACCTAGCAAACTCATGGAAATGAACCTCGTACTCTGATATAGACATGGAGTCCTGCTCAAACCTAGTGAATTCATCCATCAACAGCTCTCTCAAGCTGTACGGTACATACTTCTCTAGGAAAACTGTAGAGAACTGGGTACAAGTAAGTGGAGGTTACCCAGCTGGCTTGTAAGCTATATAAGACCTTCACCACTATTTCACTAGACCATCCAGCTGAAGTGCGGTGTAATCTGCTCTATCCGACTCAACCAACCAAATATTATGCAATCTATCCTAGCAACTAGTCAGAAACTCATACACATCCTCCCTAGAAACAACAAAAAACCTCAAGGGACCCATGTTACGACCCAAACTACCGCGAGTGGAACCAACCCAAAACCCCCCAGATGAGCGAACCAATATGCAACTCAAAACTTAGCAAAACTAACAACTCAAAACCATTTTGCATTAAAAATAAAGAACTATCATTCATATATAAACTAAAACTAATAATATTCAGCAAGAATTACCCCTAGAAATTGAAATTCATCGTACCAACACATCTACCAAATGTCTAGAAATAGGGATGCAACCCCAAAAATTAACAAGAGTTTATGTCCAGAAACAGATGGACTATAACTAAACTGGAAGAAAAAAAGGTAGCCCGATAGAAGCAGCTCACTCTTGAAATCTTGTATCGCTAGGACTATATCTGAGGTCATGTAGGAGCCTCAAGAAGATGTGATGTACTCATAACAAGAAAACAAGTGAAGCATCAATACACAACCACCGTGTACAGGTAGGATCATCGACCAGTTCCAACAAACAATATAGATACAATAAACCAAAATAGAGTAAAGTAGCACAAACATGTAGCAACAACTGGTAATGTAATTCCAGGCTCCCACCCTACCTTATAACTTATAAACCACATGTAATAGGTTCAACAACTATCTAACAATGAATAATAATCATGGCACTTACTCTTTTACAAATCACCCGGACAATCTAAGGTTCCCTAGACCAACACCTAAGTGTTAACATGCAATGCCTGGTCTACCCCAGGACCATCCCATATTTAAGTGTAACAACCCGGCCTCTCAAGGACCAGTATAATCAATACAAATTCAACAATCAAGCCAGTCCACTCATGGAACAATCGTCAAACACAGTTAACAATGCATAATTAAAACTCGTACCAGGCGTGGTACCAGAGCCAACTGATATAAAACATGTACCGGACATGGTATCCAAGCCAAACATTAGTATCCCATACCAAGCGTGGTACCTGAGCCAACCAAATGTCACAAAGCCAACAGTCAATGATTAAGTGAATAAAAACACACTTTTAAAACCAACAAGCAATAGTCAAGATCATTTCCCATAATTGACACCCCAAATACTTGGACTTCATAACTTCATCCCCTAAGCATGCAAGAACGTACATCACTAAGCTAAGGTTACATGTATATACATTACATTTGGTAAAACAAGAACCATCACCTACCTTGAATAGCCTAAAACTTTATTGGACCAGATCCTTCCCATTTCTTAAAGATTTTGCTTGCTCTTAGTCTAAAAATAAGTACACAATATACTAAAATCAGTCCAATGGCCTAAAATTACCTGGATTATGCAAAATCCTAATCCCAGGCCATCCTATGATCATTCTACCCATATCAGGGCTTTACCACCATCAATTGACCTAAAACTATCATTTTTACGGATACATTTAGTGAATACTGGAGTTTTAATCATGCAAAAGTGATAATAAGCATAATACAAGAATTCTACACCTAGAATTCTCCCTTTTTCCACCAGATTCTACCATCTTAGGTTATTCCAAATGTTCTCCTAAGACCGAGATTATATTTTCTAAGGTATGGGAATCAAAATATGGATATGGGGAATGAAAACCTTACCTTATTGATGGAGTTTGGTGGAAAATCGCTGAAAATTGCCTCCCTTTGCCTATGCCCTTCTTTAAAATGTTCATCAGAAACTCTGAACATTTTTGGGGAAGTTTCTGCATTAATCCTGACTAAGTCCGCTATAAAGATTCGTACATCTCTATAGCAGCACTGCCGCAGCGGAATAGATCACTATGGTGGTGTGACCGATGTTTACTTCTGCTATAGAAAAAATTTCTCCACTATAGCGATGGATGCTATAGCGCGGTGTCAACTACTATGGTGGTTGACACGGGACATCAACTGGAAAAAATTCCCCTAAAGTGTCCATTTTACAACAAACCTTAAACCCTGACATTCTATAACAACCCCTTCATATCAACCTTGATACTTGGAGTTCTACTCACCTAAATTAACTTCCAAAAGTCCCCCAGACTCCTTATGGTCTTGGCTAACGAAAAACCTAGCTCGACCTAAGATATTCTACCCAATACTCACCTGGATTTCTCCAGACCATACCTAGCTCAGAATCCATCTGAGAATAGCCTAGCCAAGAATTTCAAACTCCCGAACCTGGAAGTTTTCTAACTCAAAACTTGACACGAATAAATTACCTATAATGATAGACCTGGTTGTTACAACATATACCAATTTACCCATCATTCATCCCCTAATGATCAAACCTAAAAAATGATTTAAAAGAAAGAAAGTGTAGTACCTGAATCCTCAAACATGTAAGGGTACTTGCCCCACATGTCCCTCTTGGTTTCCCAAGTGTCTTCCTCAACCGAACAATGCTTCTATTAAACCTTTATAGACATGATATCCTTTGTCCTCAATTTTTGATATCCTGATCTAGAATTGCGATTGGCTCCTATTCACATTAAAAATACTTTTCCAGAAAAATGGAATCCCATTTGATAATGTATTCTCAATCTCCATGGTACCTCTTTAGCAAGATACATGGAAGACTGGACGGACTCCGAATAAACTGGGCGACAGTGCTAACCTGTAAGCCATTGGCCCTATAATCTCGAGAGCCTAGAATTGACCAATATACCAAGGGCTGATCTTGACCTTCTTGCCGAATCACCTAACCCCCTTCATTGGTAACACCTTAAAAAACACATGTTCACAAACCTAAAAAGCCATGTCCCTTACTTTGTGATCTGCATACTCCTTCTGCCTGCTCTGGGCTAGTAGCAACTTGGTCTGAATTCCCCTGATATTTTCCTAAGCTTCCTCACAAAGTCCACACCCAAAGGTTTTACATCACCAACCTCAAACAACCCTATGGGTGATCCACATCCCCTCTCGAACTGTGCCTTAAATGGTGCCATGTCGATACTGGATTGGTAGCTATTGTTGTATGAGAACTCACACAACGGTTAAAATTGGTCCCAATAACCCCCAAAGTCAATTGCACATGCTCTCAGCATGTCCTCCAATACCTGAATTATCCTCTCTAACTGACCGTCTATCTGAGGATGAAATATCATGCTTAAGGTGAGTTAAATGGCCAACTGTTCGTGCAACTTACCCTAGAACTTAGAGGTAAACTGCGTACTCCTATTTTAAATAATGGAGAGTAGCACCCTGTGCAGTATCACAATCTCTTTAACATAGATCTTAGCCAAATTCTGCATATTATAATCCACCTTGACCAAATAGAAATGAGCAAACTTGGTCAGCCTATCCATAATGACCAGATGGAGTCATACCTTCCCAAAGTCTTAGGAAGACACACTACAAAATCCATGTCTATCCTTTCCCACTTCCACTCGGGAATGTGCATACTCTGAAGTAATCCTACAAGACTTTGGTGCTCATACTTAACCTGCTGAAAATTCTAAAACTTAGACACATAATCAACTATGTCCCTCTTCATCCTAGGACACTAATAAAGTTGCCTCAAATCTTTGTACATTTTGGTTACACCCAGATGAATTGAATACAGTGAATCATGAGCCTCTGACAACAACTTCTTAACCAAGTCATCAACTTGAGGGACACAAATCCTCCCTCTGAAACTCATAATCCCTCAAGTGCCTAATGTGGCATCCCGGGCTTCCTCGGACACCACATTATTCTGAATCTTGTTCAACTATGTATCCTGGAACTGCTTGGCTTTTATTTCCTCTATAAATGTAGGTTTGACCATCATATTGGCCAGTATCCCACCCTGTTCTTAGATGCCCAATTGCATGAACTTAGATTGTAGAGCTCAAATCTCCTTAGCCAATGGTCGTTTGGATACCCCAAATAAGTCAAACTACCCATGCTAACCGCCTTTTAGCTCAATGCGTCTGCCACCACATTAGCCTTGACCGGATGATACTAGATGGTCATATCATAATCCTTCAATAACTCCATCTACCTCCTCTGTCTCATATTTAAGTCGATTGTGTAAACACATATTGTAGGCAATGATGGTCTCCAAATCTTTAGAACAAAGAGCACCGCTGCCTACTCCAAGTTGTGGGTTGTATAGTTCTTCTCATAGGGCTTCAACTACCTTGAAACATAACCTATAACATTCTTGTCCTGCATTAACACAACACCCAAACCCGAATATGAAGCATCATAATACACAATCAAATCCTTACCCTAAACCAACAAGGATAGGATGGGAGTTGTGGTAAAAAGTGTATTGAGCTTTTGGAATCTCTCCCCACACTTGTTGGACCACAAAAATGGTACCTCTTTCTGAGTTTAATCTCGTCAAGTGAGTAGCGATGGACGCAAAGTCCTTAAAAAAACCTGCTATAGTAGCCTACAAGCCCCACAAAACTCCTAACCTCACTCACGGAGCTAGGCCAGACCTAATTCTTACTTCCTCAGTCTTTTGGAGATCCACCATCACCCTCTTTTCTGACACCACATATTCTAAGAAGGCGACTGAAGTCAACCAAAATTCACACTTAGAAAAATTGGCATATAATTTCTGATGTATCAAAATATCCAAAACAATGCGAAGATGCTCAACGTACTTCTTCCTACTCTTGGAGTAAATCAGAATGTCATTTATTAATGAAGAAGGAATCCAGATATGATTTGAATATCCATTCATAAATTTCATGAATGTCGCTGGTGCGTTGGTCAACCCAAACGACATCAAAATCTAACATGTCCAGAATAGCCAGATCTACCCAAGTTCGCAATCCCTCAAACACCACAAGTAAAGTATGATATACATATGTTACTACCACAGACTCTCCAACCGGGGTAGAAACATGTACAGAAAAATCAAGGACATCACAAACGAAATCCATACCCATGGCAGTGTTTAGATAAACATATGAATAAGTAGAACCTGGGTCAAACAGTATAGAGTCCATCCTATCACAGACTAGAATTGTACCTGTGATCACTACATCTGATGACTCAGCCTCAGACTTCCCTTCGAATGCATAACAATAAGCCTGATCATTAATCTGAGCCACTTTTATGGCTGGATGCGCCCCTCCCTTGCCCATGCCACCATTCCCTCTGTTTCCCTGGCCTTCATGAAAGTTACCTCACCGACTCTGTGGATGACCTCTAGAATAGCCACCTCCACTTGATGGAACCACAGCCTTAGACTGCTACTGAGTCTGATTACCTACATATATATGAGGGAACTCCCTCTTGAAGTGACGTGGAGCACCATAATGAAAGCATCCGCGGTCAAAAGTAGGCTTGCTAGTAGAAGTGTAAGAAGCCCTCTGGCCTCTAGAAGTTGAAAATTGCTGACTAGCTCGTGGATGACAACCTGTAGAAGCTGGCAAGGATGTCTAAATAGGACAAGAAGAATAAACCTACTGGTTGTGACCCATGGAGTATGAACCACTGTAGTTACCTTTATTTCGGTACTTCTTGGCTAACACCTTAGCCTGCCCAACCTACCTAACCCCCTCAAAATTTATTCACATAATCCGTTAACTCATTCAAACTCTTTCCTGCTGAGGTCAAATGCATATATAACACCTGCAACTCAGTATTCAGGCCCTTCAAAAATAGATGAATCCTCTACTCTTCCATACCTAGAAGTTGAGTAGCAAAATGGGACAAGGCATGAAATTTGCCCTCATAGGCTAAAACCGACATGTTACCCTGCTCAAGAGACAAAAACTCATCTGTTTTATGATCCCTCAAGGTGCGAGGCATATACTTCTATAAGAAGAGAGCATGGAACTGTGCCCAGGTTAGCGGAGGCAAAGCTAATGGCCGACAATCTACATGAGACCTCCACCACTATTTGTCATCGCCCTGAAGCTGGAAGGTGACGAACTCTATCCCATGCTTCTTCACAGTTCCCATCTTATGCAACCTCTCATAGAAGTCTAAAATAAACTCATATGCATCCTCTTTCTCACTACCCCAAAACGTAGGAGGTTTCAGTTTTAAGAACTTAGTCAGCATCTCATGTTCATTCCTAGTCATAACAGGACCTAGCATCAGACAAAATAACTCATCAGTACTCGATGCCGCATCCATCCTAGGAGCCACTTCAACTGCTGGCTAGGTGCTCGAAACATGATATGTAGTACCCGTGGGGGTGGTTCCAACACCTACCATCCCACTCAGAAAATTTCACACTTGCTGAAATACCTCAAGCGATATAGGGGGAAGTCCTACACCTTCAGTCAGTGTTGCCTCTTCATATTCTGCGCCCTCCTCAAGAATAACCTCAACTTCCTCCTTAAGGGATCCTGGGGTGGGGGAGGGATTGCTTCCCTCGGCCTTGCATCTTTCTGAGCTCCACCCCTGGAAAGTGTTAATCTATCTCAGCCCCTACCCTTGCCCCTTCCGTATCCTATGACTGCTGACCCACTACCAAAACCTCTGCTCTCACTTTGTTATGTCTGGTATTACAATCTATGCACAAAAGAATGAAAGAAGTAAGATACCAATTTGTATCACAAGATACCTATTGGAATCGAGTTATAGCACTAAGGAAGAAGGAAAAGATAGTTTCCTAAAGTCCTATAACCTCTCGAAGAAAATAATAGAAATCTCCGTACCATTTTGCAAGACTCTACTAGAATAGTTTTGGTATGACGAGATCAATGAACCTAGGGCTCTGATACCATCTTTTTCATGACCCAAAATGCTGCGAGTGGCACCCAATCAAAACCCTCGGATGAGCGAACCAATATGCAACTCAACACTTAGCAAAACTAACAGCTCAAAACTAGTTTACATTAAAAATAAAGAATTATTATTCACATCTAAACCAAAACTAATAATATCCTGCAAAAATTACCCTTAGAAATTAAAAGTCATCATACCAAAAAATCTACCAAATGTCTAGACATGGGGATGCAACCCCAAACATAAACAAGAGTTTAAAAGTCCAGAAACAGATGGACTCAAACTAAACTGGAAGAAAACAAGGTAAACCGATAGAAGCATTTCACCCTTGAAATGTGGAATCACTGGGACTATATCTGAGGTCGTGTAGGAGCCACAGTAAGATTTTCTGTACTCATAAAAAGAAAGCAAGTGCAGAATCAGTACACAACCACCATGTACTGGTAGGATCATCAGCCAGCTCCAACAAATGATATAGATACAATAAACCAAAATTGAGTAAAGTAGCATAAGCATGTAGCAACAATCAGTAATGTAATTCCAGGCTCCCATCCTACCTTCTAACTTATCAACCACATGTAATAGGTTCAACAATCATCTAACAATGAACAATAATCATGACACTTACTCTTTTTCACATCACCTGGACCATCTAAGGTTTCTTAGACCAACACCTAAGTGTTAACATGTAATGCTCGGTCCACCCCAGGACTACCCCACATTTAAGTGTAATAACCCGGCCTCTTAAGGACTAGTTTAATCAATCATAGATTCAACAATCAACCTTGTCCACTCATCGAACTATCGTCAAACACAGTCAATATTACATAATTAAAACCTGTACCAGGCATGGTACCTGAGACAATCGATATAGAACTTGTCCTAGGCATGGTACCCAAGACAATCATTAGTATCCTATAGCAGGATTGCTACCCGAGACAATTGAATGTCACGTAAAGCCAACAGTCAATGATTAAGTGAATAAAAACACATTTGTAAAACCAACAAGCAATAGTCAAGTTCATTTCACATAATTGACACCCCAAATACTAGGACATTCATAACTTCATCCCCTAAGCATGCAAGAAGGTACATCACTAAGCTAAGGTTACATGTATTTACATTGTATTTGGTAAAATAAGAACCATCACCTACCTCGAATAGCCTAAAACTTTACTGGACCGGAGCATTCCCATTTACAGAATCTTTTGCTTTCTCTTGGTCTAAAAAGAAGTACACAATATACTAAAATCAGTCTAATAGCCTAAAATTACTCGGATTAGGCAAAATCCTAATCCCAAGGCCATCCTATGATCATTCCACCAAACCCAGGGCTTTCCCACCAATAATTTACCTAAAACTATCATTTTTACGGATACATGTAGTGAATAATGGTGTTTTAATCATGCAAAAGCGATAATAAGCATAACCCAAGAATTCTACACCTAGAATTCTCCCTTTTTCCACAAGATTCTACGATCCTAGGTTATTCCAAATATTCTCCCAAGCTGAGATTATCGTTTCTAAGGTATGGGAATCAAAATACGGATATAGGGAATGAAAACCTTACCTTTTCGATGGAGTTTGGTGGAAAATCATTGAAAATAATTTCCTTTCGCCTATGCCCTTCCCCAAAATGTTCTTCTCAAATTTCGAAAATTTTTGGGGAAGTTTTTGCATTAATCCCGATGAAGTCCGCTATAGCGATTTGTCCAGCACTATAGTGGCACCTCCATAGCAAAAGCGACTGCTATGGCGGTGCTAGCCGATGTTGACTTCTGCTATAGCAGAAATTTCTCCGCTATAGCAGTGGATGTTATAGCGCAGTGTCAATCACTATGGTGGTTGAAATTGTACATAAACTCATAAAATCCCCAAAAAGTATCCATTTTCAACACACATTAAATCTTGACATTCCAGAACAACCCTTTCATGTCAACTGTGATACCGGAGTTCTCACACGAATTCACTTTCAAAATAACTCTCAGACTCCTTAAAGTCTTGGCTAATAGAAAAACTAGCTTGACCTAAGATATTCTACCCAATCCTCACCTGAATTTCCCTAGACCATACCTCACTCAAAATCTGTCTGAGGCTAGCCTAGCCCAGAATTTTCAACTCCCAAACCCAGAAGTTTTCTAACATGAAACTTGGCACGAATAAATTACCCATAACGATGCACCCGATTGTTACACCCCAACCTTATAAATCCACCAAGCATCTTCTTCTCCTCTAAAGTCATAATAGGCCTACCTGAAATAGGCAAAAAATGGTATGGACCAGCAATACCTCTAATAGAGGAGCTGCAGTACCAAGTTGCACTCTTGAACCCTGTGCTACTGCCTAGGATGAAGTTTTAGCCTCGTTTCTAACCTGAGAACCAATCAGAGTACCAAGTGAAGCTACTTGTTGTGACATACCCTCAATAAACCCAAGCAAGTGCACCAATGTCTCTTGTAGTACTGGAGTGGCCATGAAACTTGTCGTATGTTGGGCTGGCCCTACACCCTTTGGCTTTTATTGTACCTCCTCAACCCTAGTATCAGGCTCTGGTGATGGTAACCTATTCTGGGCCTGAGCTGGAATCACATCCCATTTCCTTCCTCGACATATGGGTGGACCTCTAACCCATCCCATAGCGAGGGCTCTAATTATAGGTGCAGGAGTCTCATCCTCACCTACTGCTAATGTCATCTAACCCATTTGAGAAAGGGTGAAACAACAGATACTTAGAAGGTGATAAGGTCAAGGAATCAAACGAGATGACATATTTCCTAGGAATATCCTATAGCCTCCCACAGATAGGATACATACATCATCGTACTAATCCATGAGACTCTACTAGACACATTTTTGTTTTATTGGCGATACCGGTGAACCTAAAGCTCTGATACCACTCTTTCACGACCCAAAATCAGGCCATAATGGCACCTACATAACCCCCCGATAGGCAAGCCAACCAAAGAATATGGAAGTATAGTAAAATAATTTAAACAATGAAATATGGGAGGGAATCATACAAGAAGGGGACTAATAGCATAAATATACATACAAATAGTAATAAATATACAAAAAAGACCTCAAAGTGACCTAGAAGATAAAACATCTACAAGACCAACCTCAGACCTGCTGTCACTGGTACAAGAGCGTCTAAAGTACAGAATAACTATACAACTGGTGGTGTCCATCCAAACTATAAAAATATAGATATATATATGATAAGTCGGTAATCAACCAACTTATTGAGTCTTTAATCATGAATTATTGCTATATTTTGATGAGATTTAAAGGTTTTTATGGCCTTTATTGATGTGGATGCAGGTACTCTTGGTCAAAAGTAGAAAATAAGGAATTGGACCCAAAAGAGCTCAAAAATAGTTGAAGTATGAAATGATCAAGAGAGATAAATATTCTACTGAGAGGTGCGACCGTTGTGCAAGATGAACAATGCTTGGTGTGGGCCATACCTCCCTCCGCATGAGGCTAAAAAAAGGAGAATAATCTATTAAGAGGTGAGGCTGTCGTGCAATGCGCATAATCCCTAGTGCAATCTGCACCCCACTTCCCATGACACTCAAATATCGACTAAAGTCACTAGTACACTAATGTAGATTTGTGTGATGTGCATAACAAGATGTGCAAAATGAATGTCGTGGTGCACAACTCCTGAAGGGCAATTTTGTCAACTTTTATGTGACGATTTGGGAACCTTCTAAAAACCAATTTAGGCATAGTTTTTCATAGTTTTTAATGTATTGAATAGTTCTTGAGTATTGAAAAAGTATTCTCTCCCAAGGAAAGATAGAGGGTTCCACCTAATTCTCCCCATCTTCAACCTTAGATTTGTAAATTGAGCATGGATATTGAAAACTTCTTCCATTAATGAAAGGGAATTTGAATTACCCATTTGGTATTTCTTCTTATTCCTTTAGCATGAATGGCTAAGTCACCTCCGTATGGAGAGTGTTACTTGAGCATTATAAAAATGGCACCATTATCGGGGAATGGTGTTTGGATAACATTTTTGATTAACCATTGAAATCACCTTGTGAGTTTTTATTTGCTTTTTATTTTATTTGTTGTTTTTGATTTGTGAGAAGGTATCTCATAAACGAGGTGGGAAATAACGAAAGTGTTGAAGGATTCATGGACGCAGCCCCCAAGCCCAAAATTCAAGGAGGATTAGATGCAATCTACCTACCTATCATAATTGAGAACGTTGTGTTCCATGTCACTAGTACCATGCTCTATCTCATACAAATAAAAGGGTTGTTTGGAGGGGCTGCACATGAAGATGTCAATAGGAACATCTAGAATTTCATAGAAATTTTACAGCCTTTCATCTTCCACAACATCCCTCAGGAATCTATTCATCTTTGCCTATTCCTTTTCTCTCTCAGGGGGAAGCCACGACATTCTTAGAGAAGCTTCCCGAAGGCTCAATCACCACATGGAATGGACTTGTCAAAGAATTTGTAGTGAGATTCTTCCCTCCCTTAAGAATGATGCATTTGAGGGATGAAATCACTAACTTTCATCAACTCCAAGATGAACTATTACATGAGGCATGGCTGCGATTTAAAATGAAACTTTTATTGTACCCCAATCTTGGATTGCCAAAAAATGTCCTTCTCCAAAACGTATATAGGGCTTTGAAATTGATGAATAAGTCGGTGGCCAATAACCTTGCCAATGGAACCTTCATGGATTATCCATATGGCATTGTCTCTTCCCTTCTAGAAAGAATGACCAAGATGAATGCTGCTTGGCACACGAGGAAGGATGATATGCCCACGGGGGTGACCTCATCTATTTTGACAAATAAAATGAGACCTAATGACTATGAGAGATAAGACGATGGCAAAGATGATGACACAAGTTGACTTATTGGCCAAGCATGTGATGGAAACCGGAGCCACTAAAAGTGTAAATTCTATGAGCACTCTCGAACTCAAGGACAGTGATGATGAGTTATTTACCATTGTGGATGGAAAGATATGCTACTTAGCAGTTGGTTCTCGACCTTGGTACTATCGCCCGAGGGACCAGAATCAAGTATGGATAAAGGATAAAGAAAAAGAAGGTAATTGGAGGGATCAATAAAAAGATTATGTTAGGTAAAATCACTAGAGTTCTAACCCATATGTACCTCCATATAAGGCCGATACCTTTTATTAACCCACCGTGAGCAACCCTAGCCAACCAAAGATGGAAGATATATTGTCATTGGTTTTGAAGAAGGTGAAGATGACAAATATTGGTGTAAATGAGCTTAAGAGCGAGGTGTCAATGCTTCACTAAATTGTAAGCTCAAACTCAGCCTCAATCAAGCATCTCGAGGCACAAATAAACCACTGATCCATCCAAATGAATCCTCTAATGAAGGGGACACTCCCTAGTGACACCACTAAAAATACGAAAGATGATGGCCATGTCATGGATATTGCCACTAAGAGTGGAGAGTGAGTAGTGATGATTGAAGAATGTGGTAAAATCGCTGAGCTGCGATGTTAAATCAAGTGCTTCTTGGGTAGCAACCCAAGTATTTTTACTTTGTTTTTGTTACCTTTTGTTATTTTTGGTGTATTTTTAGGAATGCATGATGAGGAAAAATGATCAAGTGGAAGGTCAAGGCAAAGAGGAGACTTACGAAAGACCGTGTAGTCTTCACGATCCACTGTACATGTCGCATGGGGTAAAGCACCCCAAAATAGATGAGCTAGAAGAAAAATGTCAGGTTAGAGATGATGTGCGTTGGGCTATGCATTTTGCACAAACATTTGTGCGCGTCTCACCTTCTCCACATTTCAAAAATGAAAGTTGGGCCAAGTTTGGGCATGAAATCATCTGGTGCGAGGTGACATGTGATTCGCACAAGTGCTTTTGCGAATTGCACATTGCGGTGCACCAAGGTATATTTTAAATATTTGTTTGACCTATCCATTGACCGACCTGACCCAGAGACCATCTCAGTGACTTTTTTTTTTATTTTTATTAAAATAGTCACCCTCCTTCTTTTTCTTCCATTTTCTCCTAGAACTCTCACAAGTCTCCCTCAAAATCCCCCACAAATCCCTCAAACTCTCCCAAATCTCTCTTTTCTCACACTAAATTCCTCTGCTGTCGAGCACCACCAATCATCGCCATAATTTCTGATCATGGTTTTTGGGATCTCCATTGTTGCACGTGAAAAAGCTTCAATTATTTATTCTCTATCTTTTATCTTCACTTGTGGTATGTTACCCAATGTTAAATACATATTATTATGATGATTGGGAACTTATATTATGAAGCATGCTCTATTATTCTTCCATATTAATTTTTTGGGTGAGATATGAAAATTTTGGGTCCCCAATGTAGGGTTATATTGGTGATCTTACTTAGAATTAACTTGGTAGAACTTGAACTTATGATGCTGCATGTTGTTTGTGGTAGTTTTTATCCTTGAAAATTCATATTTTAGGTAAAGTCTGAGTAACCCACTTGTGTTGGTATATGTTTTGGCCCTATGATAGATTGGTGATGTCATTCTTAAGGGCAAATCGTCACTTTCATTAGGATTGTGTGAAAATTTGATGTTTGGGGATGAAATTGTTATGACTTGTGCCCATGCTCTATTTTAATTGATTATGCTTGTGGGGATGATGATCTTGGCTGGAGGATATGGAATTATTGTTGTTGATTGTGCTTAATAATTTGTAATTGAAGGGCTTTATATTCTAAATGATAGATGGGGTAACGTCCTTCTTAAGGGATGTCGTTAAGTTCTTCCTTTAGTTAAAAAGTGTTAATGGAATTCGGGGAAGTCTGAGTACCCGGATGATGTGTTTGGTCATATTGTGTTTTTCCCTAGTGTTGTTTATTGGTGTTGTTGCTTGATGTCAAGTTCTTATTGTAGATCTTGCTCTATGAATCACATGTGTACCACACAAGAACACAAAGAACCAAGAAGTTCCAGCTGTTTCCTTGTGTGTTTCGCATGCGCTGGGTAGATCTTGCCATGCAAAATGCACAAGGCATCGCACACTATAGTTAAAGGCTGCCAGATCACTGAATTGAGGGGCGAAGCATGGTGCGATGCACATAATTGCTTTTGCACGTCAGTGCAAAAATCACTACAAGTTTCTGTTGCCTCATGCGGAAGCACATGCGATGCGCACAATCCTTGCTATGTTTCGCACCTGGTTTGTATGAGCCATCAGTTACCTGTGTTTTTCTTTTTCTTTGCATTCCATTCCTTTTAACTAATTAACTTCTTTTTAGCTTTTCTTCCATCACATATGTCAAAATTACAAAAAGATTTTGCTTTTGCTTGTAGTACTTCTAATCTCTATGTGAAGACGATGTATTCTAGTAGGGGAAACATAGGGCACAACCCAAGGAACCTGTTAGTTGTGGAAGAGGTAAGACTTTATTTTGGGGTTGAAGGCATGAAGGCCATCTATGATCGGGATAAGAAAAATACCTTCAACAAGGAGTAGAGCTTCAACTTGAGTTCAGTTAGGGAAGAGTTAACCAATATATATCGATAGTTCACTGACGGAGAGTGGTAGCCATTCCAAGATGTACTCGGAGGGTAATATAAGGAAGTGTTGCGGGAATTCATTACTACCTATCAAGCTAAGCAGGACTCCAAGGGATATGAGGGGAACATGGATAAGTTCCCTAACTTGGATTCAGTCATCATTCAGGGCAAGAAAGTTGTCATCACTCTAGCTGCCATAAATGCCATTTATTGGAGTCACCAAATTGAACCTGCACCCATACTCTTAACTTAGCTGACTGCCAATCAAATCCATATCATGTGACAACCCCTACTCTTGCTCCTCCCACTCCTATCTAGGCCATCATGGGAGGTGATATTCTGAGGAGGACTTTGAACTTTGAAGCCCGTCTCTTCTATAATCTCGTCCGCATCCGATTACTGCCATCACAAAATGATCAGAAGATAACCCAGGAGGGAGCCATTCTAGTTGCTGCTCTTGACAAGGGATCATATACACGGTAATAAGGAGGAAAGCACGTAGGGGTAGCGACTCGTTTCCTTTCCAAGTGCTCATTAGCAAGCTTTTTGCTAAAGTCAATGTCCCCTACTTTAGCTGTGACAAGGTTACCCATGTTGTTAGGGTGATTGACCTAAATAAGAAACCTAACAAGGCTGCCCCTCAGTTCAAAAGGTGTAGGATGGAGACCTCAGTGGAAGTTGAGGTTGATGTCTCTGATGCTGAAGTACATGCCTCCCCTCTATCTCGAGCAGCCTCAGAAGCACTTACCCCATCAGCTACTGCTCCTAGACAGCCTTTTACAAAGAGTGGTCTCCAAGACATGGTGGAAAAAACCTATAAAAATAAGAGGAAGTTGAATGACTTGGAAATGAAGTTGCCCGGGTTGATTGACAAGGCTGTCAAGAATGCTATAAAGGGAGTGGTGGAGAACGTAACCAAAAATCCCATGCTTCTTTCATTTCCAAAACCAATTGCCATGTAATGAAATGATAAGATATGATGCCATATTCAGAGAATATCAAATCAACCAGGGTAAAACACCCTCAAAACAAGTTAATGATTTAGAACTCCGTAAAATCTATGACATGGCCTCGGGCCCACATATACACAAATATCGAAATAAAAAGGGCATAAATGGAAATAATGTAAAAAAAATAGTAAATGCACCTACTCTGCCTCTAAACCTCCCTAAATTATTCGACGGATTCTAAGCTAGCCACAACAGACTACGAGCTCCCAAACTAAGGATAACATGATAATACTATTCTACAGTCCCAAAAATAGCCAAAATAAATAGGAAACAAGATTTAAGCCTAATTCTATCCTGAAACCTAACCTAACGTTCATGCAACTCATAACATATAAGACCTAACTAAGCCAAGTATAAAATAAGTAAACTGTAACCTATCTCGGGGCTGAACTATAAGCACGAACCGTCACTCATGTGCCTTCCTCTTCTGAATAGCCTTAGAATACTGCCATGCTATCAAGGACATAATCTAAGTGTCAAGACGAGAAGAAAGATACTCATATTTTTTATACGGAAAATCAGGCAAAAAATTGAGTAGCGCAAAGAAATAGAAATAAAATTTCACAATTATGTTCGCAGTGGGTTTATATACCCATGCCCAATATTTGGGTGCAAACGAGACTTGTTTTGAGGCCCAAAATAACTCTGACATCCACTTTAATCAAGAAAAAAAATATGGAATTTAACATAAAAATAAAAAAGGAAATGATAGGAATTAAGTGGCAGAAAAGGGATAGGGAATAAGGGTGGACATACCAGAACTGTTAGGCGGGAGTGAAAGCTTGGAACCAGCCTTTGAAGCTCAACATAATGGAGAATTTTTTATTTTAAGGAGGATAAAACAAATTTGAAATATATAAAGCTGCCAAGCCAAGCCTGTGAGCACGCGGACAGGTCATCATGCACGTGACACCGCGCATACAGCTAGGCACATGTGCACACACAATAAAGGCAGAGGCAGGCCTATATGCCTCTTCAGTACGCATGTGGGCTGGACACCATGCATGTGGGGGCGCGCACGCAGCCAAGGCCCAGTGAGTTAAGAGCACAAGGTGACCAGGAAAAAGCCCCTTCTACGCACATGCAGCCAACCCACCATGCACGCAAAGGGTTGGCTACTGCTTCCACAACAACCAGCAACAGCAGCACTTTGGCAACTTAAAATATCACCAGATGGACCCTCGAGATTCATCCAGGGTCCCATAGAGGTAAATGAACTATGCTACCCTACCAAAAATGGCATTCAAGACTCAACAGAACTGACAAAAAGCCCAATGAAGATCATTTTAACAAAAAGTAGACCCCAAAAACTAACTTTTACAAAAATAGAACCCAATAGCCCAAAATGAGTCTAAAAACCTCAGGAATTTCTTTTGTGCGATCGAAAGATCACCCAAATTTTCCTGGCAGACCCGAACCAAATGTCCCTCTAGACCAAAGTCAATATTCCGGAGCTAACAGTGCTAATGAAATTCCCATCCAAGATCATCTTCTCTGAATGTTGACTCAAAGTTAACTCTACTAGCCTTAAGAGTTGCAAAATAGAAAAATGAGCTTAAAATACAAATGAACTTCTCAGGAACCAAATTGTTAGTCCCATCAAGTCATAAATAACTTGTACCCATTGTGAAAAAGATCAAAATGTAAAAAATATAGGAAAATTAAGGAAACAACCTAGAGGGTCATTAAAGATATTAATTATATATATTAATTAATAATACTTGTTATCATCTCATTAAAAGAATTTTCATGTAATTAGAGAAGTATATAATGAGTTATTAATGAATAAAAAATATAAGCATGCAATTGGTGTTCTTAATAGTAAGCATGATCAGAAAAAGGGATATGAAGGAAGAAATTTACTTGATCAGAAAAAGTTAATTACTTTATATACACGAAACAATGAAATAATAATTTGAAGGAAACCATGAATGTTAACTCGTCATCATTCAGAAGAAACAAAATTGCTCTATACATAATTTTGTGTTTTGTTCCTACCTAGTTTCTTATTTCCTTCTTTTTACATATCATTTTGGAATTGCATTTCCATCAATCTCTGATGATTGCCTTGACATGGACATGACATTGAGTTGTTTGGGATGATAAGTTGAGATTCTATTTCCATTTTCATCATATAGAACTGTGTCATCATCTTCATCTTGATTTGGGACTTTACATTTCTCTCCTAAGATGATTTGTTTCTTCCAAATTGAGTCTTCATGTTTCAACTTGGCATTAATCTTGTCATGACGGTGTGTTAATACCCCAGTAAATGCTTTCCTGCTCATACTTGCACTTAATTTTCTCTGTAGAGATTTCATGCTCGAATTTGACCTGGAAACTCGAGTAGGAGCTACCATTGAATTGGTCCTTAAATTATGAGAAGCAACCGCCCTCATAGCTGGTGGTGGTGGCAATGGTTGTTGTAAGATATTTTCCTCACTTTTTTTATCGACTGATTCCTCATCTGATATTGTTGCATCTGGCTCATTCGTGGAAGTGCTAACAATAATTGCATTTTCTTTGATATCTCCTATAGAAGGGTCAGGGGTTCCTTTGATTCTTTCCAAAAGACCACAAAGAGAAGAAACTATACCAATTATTGCAGTAATGGAAGCACTTAGAAATAAGAAATATATGAAAGGAAGATTGGGATGAACCTCTCCCAAAGGAATTTTCCTTCCCATGAATGAGTAGAAAAATAAATTAGAGAAAGAAATCACTTCCTTTACCTTCTCCTTTCCTGTTATTTTTTGTTCTTCTCTTTGCTCCCATAACTCATTTCTTGGAGAGATCGAGGGAGCTTGAGGCTGCAATTTTTTTGGTGTTTTCTATAAGGAAAAAAATAGAATGCTTGAAACTAGGAAAATAACACCAAAAGGTGAGGCTACAAAAACTAACCTACTTGCTGCCAGTAAATTATTATTATATATATTCTTTAACTTTTCATAAACTAGTTTGCATTGTACACGTTTTATTACCCCATATAAATAGGGACATTTTATACAATAGACCAAAAGATATATAATAGCATAATGAAATTGGCTAAAGGGCACATCTAAATGAGTGAAGTGCACATAAATACTTTTAACTCAACTATTTAGAGCTAAGCCATTTTTAATAAGTATTGAAAGCTAAGCCATCTTTAATAAGTATAGTTTAGATTGAAATATTCCTCCACATTATAGCCTTCTTCTCCTGTGATTTTTCTGCTTCATTTTATTCTTTTATTCAAGGTGTTATTGCTCTGCAAAAATGTCTTTACTGTTTCTAGTATTTACTTTTTTTTAATATAAAATTACAAACCTTCTACATTTAGCGCTGAATATATAAGTTATTTCAAATATCATTTTTATCATTATCAAATCTTTTATTTTATTTGCCAAGCGGAAAGAATGAAATTTTTACTATTATTTTAATACATATCAATGATAGGCAGTAAGTTAAGAACGGTCATCATTAGTCCTACTTTCTGTTAAATTTAAGATATATAAAACTTGATGCATATGTATTACCCTATTTACCTAAAAGAGGGAACTCAAAATTACGAAAATATATCATATGATTACTCAAATGTACTCTCTTTTAGATAAAAGTTTCAAAAAATATGAATATCAATTAACAATTGTAGAGATCTAAATTTCAGTTGTAGTACTTCGAATTTCAAGACACTGTTTCCAAAAGTTTAATTGCAAGTACTTTGAACTTTAGGACGATGTAACTTGAGCTCACTTTTTAAGGTACCAACTTTTTGACATTGTATCTTGATGTTCACATTGTTTGAGCTTTAGGATACTATGCCATCAAAAGCCACTTGTATTGATTTGTACTTCCTGATACATTGTCCTAAAGTTTACTTGTAGTATATTGAATTTTAGGACAAAAATACCCTGAAGTATAGTTATAGCATTTTGATATGTAAATACACTTTGTACCTTAGGATATAAGGGACACTCTCCTAAAAATTTGAACTTCTGAATAATAGTTTAATCTTGAATTTCTCTTTTTTTCCTTTTTAAACAAAACATGGAACTCCTAACTAATGTGAATTACTTTTGCATCATCAATATACTGACTAGCTAAAACATATTTTCCCTTTTAGCAGTGTATATAAACCAGAAGTAGTTATAGATGCAGATCTATAAATATTATTTTGAGGTATTTCGAGAATGATTAATCATCGTCATGTTGAGTTCCCCAAAACCAATACATAAAACTCACATATTTGATGTATTTAATATAAGTCATGGAGTGATATGAGCACGAAAATATTACTATTTGCTTACCTTTAAATTGGTACAATTGTACTTGTTAATGTGGCTCAAGGATACACAAATTGAGATGTTCAAACAATAGAAGTATTTATACTAATTTTTTTATTAAACATGATTAAAATATAATAATAAAAATAATATATATGAATCAAATGACAATATAGAAGCAATGAAATAGATTAGCATGTTCTCTGGCCCTGTTGTCCAACATCACTAGAAAAGCAAGAAGTTACAGTATTTGAAATCTTCAGAGTTGTTGGTTACAAAACATTAGGGTAATAGCTTTTGAATAGTAACATTTTGATCAAATAAAAATAAGGGATAAGAGTATGTTTAAAGTTAAATCCTAGGTAATGCCTTGCGTGAACTATACCCCTATAATGATCTATATTTACTGTAATGATCATCCAAGTCATTTTCTATTTTTCATACTTTTTCTATGTTTCGTATTTTTTCCCAGTGGCTACATGTTATTTGTGACTTGTTGGGACTGACGGTTCGGTGCACGGGCCATTCGTGTGGTCGTTTTGGCCTTTTCCCTATTTTACAACTTGAACTTCAAAATTCTTTGACTTCAGTCAACTTTCATGGTAAACATGCTCAGAATTGAATTTTGACAGTTCCATTGGCTCCGGAATGGGGATTTTGATCTAGTGGGACTCTTCGTCTAGGTCTAAGTACTTTTGGTTTGGTTTTATATTGCTTTTTGTGTTTTCAAGCTAGTTTGGCAGGTAGGGTGGACATTGGTCAATATTCGAAGAAGACGGCCTCAGATAGGAATTTTGTTAGCTTTTTTAGCTCTAGAATGCCGACTTTGGGCTAGGGGAACTTTTGGTTTGTCTCCCGAAGCTTCTTGACTTGTTTTGGGGGCTACTTTTCATCAAAATTATCTCAGTTGTGAGTTTCATCGATACCATTGAGTCTGAAATATTGTTTCTGGTAGGGTAGCATGGTTGGTTGCTATTCATAGGATTCTGAATGAATCTCGAGGGTCCATTGGTAGCCTTTTTAAACTTGGTGAATTATTAGTTGCTGCTATTTATTGCATACCAGTTTGGTTATCGCCACCACAAGGTGGTCGTCGCGTTCGCAATAGTCTAGTTTTTTGACCATTATAATCGTGTGGGTTGCTCCTCGTGACCGCGATGAAGCAGGTTGGGCCCCAATCCAGCTTTCTCTATGCAATTACATACTGTCGCGACCATGATGGTCTGTCCAATATTTTCTTGCGATGGCGTGGGATCAATCACGATCGCGATGAAGGACCCCATGCAGCTATTTAATCTGTGAACTTTGTTTTCTCCTCCATAAACTGTATTTTTCCTCCATTTGTAAGCTCTCAAGCTTCGGTTCAAGCTCAGTTATTCAGTCTCCTTGACCTGGTAAGTCCCCTCTATACCTCTCCTCTGTTTCTCATTGTTTAATCCCCATAAATTCCATTAAATTTTGTCGGTTCATCTTTGATAATTCTCTTAAAATAGTAGGACTTCGGGGCTGTTTTGGACCCCAAAATGAGTCATGTTCACGCTCAAATTTTGGGTATGGGTTCTCTAATACATCGCGAATATAATTGTTATTTTTTTTTGTTTCATCGCGCAGGCCCCGAGTGTTATTTTTTTACATGTTTTTTGGCCTAATTTTTTGTATAGCAATATGGGTGTTATTTTTCTCCCCTTGACACTTGGGTTATGTTTTTGATAGCGTGACAACTTTTTGAGGCTATTCGATAGGGGAAGGCGCATGAGTGACAGTTCAGGTTTGCTGTCCGGTCCCGAGGTAGGTTATGGTTTATTTTCTAGACTGAGTTTAGTTAGATTATATATATCATATGTTGCTGGAATGTTAGGTTGGACCTTAGGTTAGAATTAGGCTTACATTTTGTTATTTGTATTAAGTTGGCCATTTCAGATCATTGCTTAGAACTATTATGTTTACACTTAGCCTAGGAGCTCGTAGCATCATTGTGACTAGCATAGAATCCTTAGTATGCTTTTAGGAGGCTTTAGTGGAAGAGTAGATGTTTGTAGTTGTTTTCATTGTTATTTTCCCATTACTCCTCCTTATTATCAGTTGTATATATAACTGTGGGCCTGAGGCCATAGCTTGGATTTAGATGGAATTCTAGGTCAGTTCTCTTGATGTGGAGGGTATTTTGCCCTTCTTTGTCTTGTTGTGTGCTATTTTCTCTAATTATGGATATTTCATGCTCATACTGCATTGCATATCATCGTTATAGAAAAGAAGGTTGTTTCAAGGGTTTTTGGTTCAAACTTGAGGTTCAGTTTGGTTACTATGATTTTCGTATTTTAAATAAGTTATATTGGGCCTTTCTATGGATTTTGGAAGGAAAAAGGGAAAATACTATTTTATGCATATATCTATAGTCCGATACGGTACTCCGAACCCCTGATGCGTTATTTTGAGTTTTTACTTCCCATTTTCATACATATATATACGCATAGTCCAATGCGGTATTCTGGGTTCCCGAAATGGTATTTCGTGTTTTTACTATTATGCATTCATACATTACACCATCTCCGATTGCATTGTATTGACTTTGGTGTATTTGGAGTGTCGGTCAATTTGGGGGTTGATAACGCTCAAACTACACTTCTAATTAAAGAAGCGTAAGCGATCGTTGTCAAGTAAAGAACCCAAACAAAGGTTGGGGTCGAATCCCACAGAGAATATGGTGAAGATTAAGACTTTAGTGAATTAGGTGACTAGTCGTCAATTGTTTCCGGTAATTAAAGGGGGGGGTTTTGTAATCAACGTGAACAAAAGCAACAATTATGTAAGAGAAATAATCAGTAGGAGAGAATGAACTAGGGATGAGTTCACCATGGCGTTGTAACAATGTCGATTCTAGGCTTAACCGGGTTCTTTCTATATGCGTGTCACGATGTGATTGCGTCAATTGTATCGTCTAAACGTCTCTCGACCAAATAAACAAATTTCCTTTTCTATTCTCTCGACCTCGAAAAGATGTGCTTTTTAGCTTTCAATCCTAACATCAAGTAGCTTAATCCAGTTACGGCATTAATCATTAGACGAGAGTTAGTAGTCTCGAATCCTTGTTGTTAATCAAGTTTTCCCGGTTTTAATCTCTTTACTCAAGCAAATTAAACCTAGGCATGTTCTAATGTTTGCAACCACTAAAAAACGTGACATAAAGTATGATTAACAACGTGACTACATGTAAATTGAACCCAACGCTACCCGGAATCTAAATCGCTACTTTAGCCATGGCTCCCACAACCCTAGTTGCGGGAGTTTTAGTTACTCATGCTCGAAGAAGAAGAGAAAATAGTTGTATTCATAATAAAGGGAAGAAAAGTCTTACACTATAATGAAACAATCAATCTTCCAATATCCAAGAACAAGAAATACCAAGAACTCACGAACGAATCAAGAACACGAGTTCAATACAAATGAACCGTGTTGTTTTCTCTCCAAAATAACTAAAAACGTGTTTTAAACTAATGGGTGAATTATAATTAAAATAAACCTATCATAGGGTATTTATAGGAGTAATAGAAGCCAAATCCAAAACGGGCTAGGAATCCCCAAAACGCGGGCAGCCGCTTGAAGCTACTGCCTTAACTTGACGGCCAGGCTGACGGACCGTCAAGCCAGTGATGGACCGTCGCCTGGACCGTCACTGTTAACCAGTGGTGTCGCCTCCTTTGCTGCCTCCATGCGACGGTCTATGTGACGGACCGTCACATGTGTGACGGATCGTCACTCAGGCCGTCACTCTTAGGCAGAATCCTCTTTTTCTCGTATTTCCGTTCGTTTCCGTGTTTGTTTCCATTTCCTACAAATACAACATAAAAACATCAAAAACAACAACGGTTGCTTGAAAACGCACGATTGTTCTTAGTAAAAAGGAGTCGAAAGTGACTTAAAATGGCGTCACATCAACACCCTCAACTTAAAACGTTCGCTTGTCCTCAAGCAACATGACATTAAAACAATACTACGACTCAACTAAGAAACAACTCATGTCCATAGCAACTCATGGTCATTCAAAACTTATTCAATTAAATTAAGCTCCCTCGTAGCACACGAATGTATGAAACACTAACTTGCAAGGATCCAAACATGTCATTCCGATATGATAGAATATTCTACATACACACGCGCAGCTATCCTAACAATCAATCGACAATATAGACATCTTGGTGCCCTCACCACAAAGAAATCCCACACACAAGATTTGGGAATAGGTAAGCGCTCACACTCACAAATGATTTCAAACAATGCACATGCGATACCATAGGCTTGCCCTTACTATTCTATTTCGGTTCTTCAGAAAGCTACTCAGGATCACTACAGGACTTGTTTAGGCTTGTAATGAGGCTTCGGGTGCAGGTAGGATACATTTAGGGGTTAGTGACTAAGCCCTCTTTGGAACTACCGACATCTTACCACATAACGTTACTTTATCCATCCTTATTCACCTCTTTATTCCCTTCTTTCTAGCTACAGGTGCGGCCTCTATATTTTGACAATTCTTTTTATTACTTTTTCAATCTTTTTCACTTCTTTTTATTTTTCTTTTCTTAGGCACACACCTGGACTTTTCATTCTATTCACAACCAACCATCTCCATCCTCTTTTTCTTATCATTCACCTCTGTAGTAGCCACCCTCAACTTAAGCTGATTGCCTGCGTTGAGGTGCACAATGTCCAAGGGCGGACCAGGGCCAAAACAGGGTTTACCTCTATAGTAGCCACCCTCAACTTAGGCTGATTGCCTGCGTTGAGGTGCACGATGTCCAAGGAAGGACCAGGGCCAAATAGGGATTCAAAGTTAAACGGGAATGGTGACAGGTTATTGAAAGAATAAGGTCAATTATGGCTCAAACAGGGATCAAGGGATTATTTATATTTGGACGGTCGTTTAGGTTAAGTGGACTGCACACAAAAAGGGCCTGTGATCCTTTCCTAAGCAACCAAACTTCGAACTTAACAAAATAGACCGGGCAAGTTCTAGATGCATGCACAGAGTAAGAATTTATAACAATCATCTCACACGCTCTTGGCACCAAGAAACTATATCGCTACCAACTATCCAACAACCGCTCGGCTTAAGCATACTCATTCTATCATATTCACACAATGACATCTACAGATCCAGACAGTCAATCGTTTCAACATAAGTACAAAACCGGAAATTTTTTAAAGGGGCCTCATTTTAGACAAGAAAAACGTCATGCTTGCATAGACACTAGTAAAATGACTAAAAATTTTTTTTTTTTTTAAAATAACAACCTAAACATGCCGGTTCTACTAGATAGCACACCGGAGGGAAAAGAAATCGGCAATAAAAACCCTCGGTGGTGACTCACAGGTTTTCCAACACCCTCAACTTAGACTCATGCATTGTCCCCAATGCATACATATGAAAACTAAAACTGTGAGAATAAAGGAATACCTGTGAAGTCGATCGGACTCAGATTCCAGAATGATGTTGGAGACCGCCAGGGTCTCCAAAACAAGAGAACTCGATGGAGTGTGGCATTCCAGTTTCCTTTTTGGGCTCCATCGCTAGTCGCGACAACTTCTTCGCTCTTTCTTTGTAGATTCTCTTGCGGTGCTTTCGTTTCTTTGATCTATTTTCACCGCCTTCCTCTACATGCTCGTCCTCTTGCGATCGCGACTTGACTCTCATAACAGCTCGGGTTCCAACACAACCCTTCTCCTTAAGATCCATATCCGCAGGGCCTTCCTCAATAGCATTGATGACCGCGACCACCCTCATGTCACTTGGTTGCTTCATCACTCTGGACACATCGAACTTGACCATTTCATTGTTTAGCCTGAAGGTCAGTTCGTTTTTCTCCATGTCAACCAAGGCTCTTGCTGTGGCTAGCAATGGTTGTCCCAAGATTATGGGAACTTCGAAATCCACTTCGCAATCCAAGATCACAAAGTCGGCCGGGAATATAAGCTTACCAATCTTGACCAGCACATCAGACAATATCCCTACGGGTCGCTTTACCGAACGGTCCGCCATCATCACTCTCATGGACGTTGGTTTAGGAGCTCCCAAACCCAATTTTTCATACACTGCTAGCGGCATCAAATTGATACTAGCACCAAGATCACACATAACTCTTCCGAAGTTGAGCTTCCCGATAGTACATGGAACAGTGAACGCACCTGGATCTCCTTTCTTTTCCACTAATGATCTAGAGGAAATAGCGCTGCAGTGATGGAGGTTGTCTTCCGGCTTAAAACTTACCGTCCTCTTCTTTGTAATCAAGTCCTTCATGAACTTGGCATACCCGGGCATTTGTTCCAGCGCTTCCACCAATGGTATGTTTATTGAAATCTGTTTCAGCATGGTCATGAAGTTCAGGAACTTACCATCGTCGGCTTTCTTCTTCAACCGCTGGGGGAAAGGAGGTGGGTGTCGAAACATCATAGTTGGAAGCTTTTCAGCTTCCTTGCGTTTCTCCGCGGGCTTTGGAGTTTCCTCCTCTACCGCTTCTTCATCATCCGCAACATCACCTTGAGTCTGAACTACCGGATGTGATTCCGGTAATATTTTTCCGCTTCTTGTGGTGATCGCCATACAGCTTGCGTCATTCCTCGGATGAGTGGTGTCGCTCGGCAAGGTACCCGTCTTCCTTGGGTTTAGAGATGCCGAGATGTGACCCACTTGCTGCTCTAGTTGCTTGATCACGGTTGAGTGTGACTCCACTACCTGACTCAATGTTGATAACTCATTCCGCATTGCCTTTACCCCAGAGTCAGTCGATTCCACCTTCAGCAGCATTTTCGCCATCATGTTCTCAAGTTTGGACGTCTCAGCCTCGCTGCCAGTTTTATCCCGATTAACAGGTGGTATATACAACCCACCTCTATCGGTGTTGTTCCTCCAGTTTCCTTGGTCGCGCTCTTTGTAGCCACTTTTATCATAGTGGTTGTCTCGCTGATAGTTCCGACCTTGGTTTCCCTGGCCATTGGCCTGGAACCCCCCAAGTAATTTGCTTCCTCAGTCTCTATACCTTGGGAACCTACAGCTTGCACCTTCTCCATACCTCCTGAGCACAAGTGCTTTGTCAGGAGCTCCAACTGTGTTTTCAGATGCGCCATGTCTTGGTCGCGCTCCTCCTCTTTCCTACGCTGCTCTGCTGACATACCAACGGTGTAGGTGCTAGCTGCAACCTCTGAATCTCGTGTGTGCCAGGCCCTGTTGGTTCTGGTGAGCCTGTCCAGAGTAGTTGTGGCTTCAACAAAGGTGAGACCCATGAATGCACCACCTGCTGCGTTGTCTAACGTCGGCTTGGTAGCCGAATTCAGTGCCCGGTAGAACATTTGCATCAAGAAGTTATCGGTCAATTGATGGTTCGGGCATTGGGTTATCTTCTTTTTGAAACGCAACCAAGTCTCGTGCAGTGCTTCGTGCGGTTGCTACCTGAAGTTGCTAATCTCGTCCCTCAACTGTATCATCCGAGAGGGAGGAAAGAACCTTTCTAGGAAAGCTCCTCTCAACTCTCCCCACGTTGCGATAGAGTCGGGGGTCAGCTCAGTTAACCACAATGCTGCCTCATCAGACAGAGACAATGGAAACAACCTGAGCCTGATCGCTGTCTGACTCACGCCTGGCAGCTCAAATGATTTGCAAATCCCCACGAAGTTCATTAAGTGCTGGTTTGGATCATCACCAGCAGCACCACGGAATACACCTCTCAAATTCAGCAACTGAATCATCGTGCTAGTGATATTGAACTTTGCTCCGGGCGGTAGCGGTGGAACAATAATGGCGCCCGTCGCGCCAGCTCCATCTAAATCAAGCTCCTCATCATTCCGTACACCATCATCATGCAAACCACCAGCGTTCAAATTTTGTTGGGCCTGCAGTTCTGCAGCGATCCTTGCTGCGTCTAATTGTGCGGCCATATTCCGCCTCAATGTTCTCGCAAGTTCGGGGTCGTAAGGTAAAATTTGTTCCCCCGAACCTCGGGTACTTGGCATGCACAACCTGTACCCTGTCCAAAAACAAAAACAACAACAGAAATAAAAGCAGGAAATTATGACTAAAAGTCAACTAAACACACCAGACTTAATCAAAAACCGTATTCCCCGGCAACGGCGCCACTTTTGATAACGCTCAAACTACACCTCAATTTAAGAAGCGTAAGCGATCGTTGTCAAATATATAACCCAACAAGGTTGGGGTCGAATCCCACAGAGAATATGGTGAAGATTAAGTCTTTAGTGAAGTACGTGACTAGTCGTCAATTGTTTCCGGTAATTAAAGGGGGGGTTTTGTAATCAACGTGAACAAAAGCAACAATTATGTAAGAGAAATAATAAATAGGAGAGAATCAACTAGGGACGTGTTCACCATGGCTTTTGTAACAATGTCGATCCTAGGCTTAACCGGGTTCTTTCTATATGCGTGTCACGATGTGATTGCGTCAATTGTATCGTCTAAACGTATCTTGACCAAATAAACAAATTTCCTTTTCTATTCTCTCGACCTCGAAAAGATGTGCTTTTTAGATTTCAATCCTAACATCAAGTAGAGTAATCCAGTTACGGCATTAATCTTTAAGACGAGAGTTGGTAGTCTCGAATCCTTGTCGTTAATCAATTTTTCCCGGTTTTAATCTCTTTACTCAAGCAAATTTAACCTAGGCATGTTCTAATGTTTGCAACCACTAGAAAACGTGACATAAAGTATGATTAACAACGTGACAATACATATATCAAACCCAATGCTACCCGGAATCTATATTACTACGTTTGCCATGGCTCCCACAACCCTAGTTGCGGGAGTTTTAGTTACTCATGCTTGAAGATGAAAAGAAGAAAGTCATGTTCATAAAATAATAAAGAAACGAGATCCTTACAATATATTGAGGACAATCTTCAAGTATCCAAGAACAAAAGAAACCAAGAACTCAAGAACGAATCAAGAACACGAATTCAAGAAGAGCAAACGTGTTTCTTGATCTCAAAAACAACTAAAAAACGTGTTTAAACTAATGGGTGAATAATAAATAAACTAAACCTATCATAGGGTATTTATAGGAGTAATAGAAGCCAAATCCAAAACGGGCTAGGAATCCCCAAAACGCGGGCAGCCGCTTGAAGCTACTGCCTTAACTTAACGGCCAGGCTGACGGACCGTCAAGCCAGTGACGGACCGTCGCCTGGACCGTCACTGTTAACCAGTGGTGTCGCCTCCTTTGCTGCCTCCATGCGACGGTCTATGAGACGGACCGTCACATGTGTGACGGACCGTCACTCAGGCCGTCACTCTTAGGCAGAATCCTCTTTTTCTCGTATTTCCGTTTGTTTCCGTGTTTGTTTCCATTTCCTACAAATACAACATAAAAACATCAAAAACAACAACGGTTGCTTGAAAACGCACAATTGTTCTTAGTTAAAAGGAGTCGAAAGTGACGTAAAATGGCATCACATCAGTCCTAATCGAGAGGACTCACCTCATACCACTCATGGGTCGGGAGCAAATAGGAAAATGAGTTCCTCAATGACTATTGTCCCAGGGCATGCACGTGAGTTATGCAACACCTGAAATAATCCAAGCTCCAATCCACATAACCAACAACCTCCTTTCCTAATGTCTAACTATTCTAATAATGTTAGACAAAGCTCCACTCATCCAAATTACCCGCTACAAGAAAAGTGTCCTTTTTTAGCAAACCAAAATCAAACTCCACTTCAAAATACATCACATCCTAACTTACATGTATCACATGTCCAAAACCAAGAGTCTTACCAATATAGCCACCACAACCCACTCTACAAAGAGTGTGAGGAAATGAATGCTAACTGAAACTATGATGGACCTTAATATGGTGGACGACAAGGGTATGGTGCATCGAGAGATAGGGTGCAACTCGGAGGTTATGGTCGGAACTAAGGTGCAAGATGGCAAGGTAATGGAGATAAAGGTGAATGGTTTGATGATCACAACGGTGATCAATATGGTTATTGAGGTGATAGATATGGTGGCCACTATAATGATAGGTATGGGTATCGACAAGGAGATCGTGGTGACCATGAACGGAGTTTGAATACCATCAAGGTTACTCTTCTAACCTTCAAAGGTAGTAGTGATCTAGAAGAATTCCTTGAATAGCGATTGGAAAGTGAGCGGATATTTCTCACCTACAACATTTTGGATGCTATGAAAGCCAAATATGCCATTACTCAATTTTATGGATAAGCATCCACATGGTGGGAGCCCAAGGTGAGAGAACGAGCCCGAGATCTCATTTATGATTAGCCTACATGGCAAGAGTATCTAGCACTTATGGAAGTGAGGTATATTACACCTACTTATCATCAAGAGGTTCTAAAGAAGGTGTACCTCCTTCGACAAGGTACCAAAGTGTTGAGGAGTATTATGATGAGTTTGAAAATTTGAGAATGAAATCTAAGCTTGATGAACCGGTATTGAACATGGGATATGGTTTATCACCAACTTTAAGCAACACATCTCAAAGGCGATGCGACTCAAACACTATGCTAGCTTGGAGGAAGCCTATCATAATGCTACCAAGGTAGAGACTGACTCAAAAGATGAGAAGTCATTCAAAGCCAAGGGTACTAAAACTTCCTCATGGAACAAAAACAATGACAAGTGGAAGTCTTCTACCACTCGGGAGTACACAAAGGGTAGTGGTCAAGCTACTCAAGTAAAGTTTGATAAGCCAAAGTAGAATGACAAGGATAAGGAAGGTAACCAATCTAAACCTATCTTTCCTCATCCTTCTACCATTCAATGTTTTAGATGTCAAGGAAAGGGACACATTGCTAGTGAATGTCCCAATCGAAGAACAATTATGGCTTACAAATATGGGTACCATACCGAAGAAGATGAAGAGTATAGTGAAGAGAGTGGAGATGAAGAACCCAAAGGTGATGATGATGAAACATCTTTGAATGATGATGATGAGAGTAGAAAAGAGGCCAAACTTGGCTATGCTTATGAATTAAAGGGTGCCTCTAGGACGTGATGATGATGAGCCATTGCTCGTCAACACGAACTTGTCTTGTGTTATGAGGCGAATCATGAGAGCTATTACTAAATAGGATCTTGATCAATGGGAGAACTTGTTTCATGCTAGATTCAAGATCCAAGATAAGATTTGCACCTTGATAATTGATAGTGAGAGTTGCACTAATATTGTGAGCGACACCTTGGTGGACTGAATGCAACTTCCTACCAAGAACCATCCTAGTCCTTACAAGCTTTAATGGCTCAATGAAAGCGGAGAAATGAAGGTCCTCAAGCAAGTAAGTATTAAATTTAGCAATGGTAAATATCAAGATTATGTTCTTTGTGATATTGTACCTATGTTAGCATGTCATATCTTGCTTGGAAGACCTTGGCAATTTTATAGGGATGTTGTACATCAAGGGAGAACCAATAAGTATTCATTTGTATTTGGTGGTCCAAAGTTGTCTCTTGCTCCATTAACTCCCTACCAAGTAAGTGAAGATTACCGGGTCATGAAGGAACTCCGAAAGAAAATGCAAGTGGTGGATAATGTTAGTGAAGGCTCCACAAGTGTGCAAGAAAAAGGAGAAAGCTTGGCTAAGAGAAGAACAAGATGTGCATGATAGCTAAACGAAGAAATTTTTTGAAAGGTGTTGATGAGGAATGCTTCCTAGTGTGCCTTGTCAACAAGGATCTATTGTTGCATGCTAACCAAGATACTAACACTTTACCTAGTATTGGTTCATCTCTTTTGCAAGAATATGAGGGTTTATTTCTCGAAGAGATGCCCGATGGATTGCCATCGTTGAGGGGTATTGAGTATCAAATTGATTTTGCACCCGGATATTAAATTCTAAACTGTCCAGTATATAGAAGCAATTCGGAGGAGACTAAGGACCTGCAAAGGCAAATTGATGAACTCCTTGAAAAAAGGCTTGTCAAAGAGAGTCTTTGTCCTTGTGACATACAGGTTATCCTTGTTCCTAAAAAGGATGGAACTTGGAGGATGTGTATTGATTATAGAGCAGTCAACAAGATAACGGTGAAGTATTGACATCCTATTCCTAGACTTAATGACATGCTTGATGAGCTTTGTGGCTCAAGTGTATTTCTGAAGATTGATATTTGAAGTGGCTATCACCAAATTCGAATGAACCTAGGTGATGAATGGAAGACGGCCTTCAAAACCAAGTTTGGTTTGTATGAGTGGCTAGTTATGCCTTTTGGCTTGACTAATACCCCTAGCACTTTCATGAGGTTGATAAACCATGTGTTGAAGCCCTGCATCAAAAAGTTTGTATTCATTTATTTTGACGACATAATTATCTATAGTAGAACCATTGAGGAACGTGTAGATCACTTGAGGCAAGTATTTGATGTTCTACTACATGAGAAGCTCTTTGAAAATCTCAAAAAGTGTTTACTTTATGTGGAGAAGGTGGTATTCTTGGGGTTCGTGGTGAGTGCCAATGGTGTAGAGGTGGATGAAGAAAAGGTTGAGTCCATTAGATCTTGGATAACTCCTACTAATGCAAATGAAGAAAGGAGTTTCCATGGATTGGCAAGTTTCTATAGGCACTTTGTGAAAGGCTTTAGCACTATTGCTTCCTCTCTAACTGAATTGATCAAGAAGGACACACCCTTTATTCGGGGAGATGTTCAAGAGAAAGCCTTTCAAGAGTTGAAGTCTATGTTGAGTACTTCTCATTTGTTGCAATTTCCCAACTTTGATAAGACTTTTGAAATTGAGTGTGATGCTTCGGGTGTTGGAATTGATGGAGTATTGATGCAAGAAAGGAAACCCTTGGCCTACTTTAGTGAGAGCTAAAGGGGGCCTTTTTGAATTACTCAACATATGACAAGGAGTTTTATGCACTTGTGTGAGTGTTGTCTCATTAGCAACACTATATATGGCACAAAAATTTATTATAAGTACGGATCACGAGTACTTGAGGCATCTAAAGAGCCAATCAAAGTTGAACAAGCTCTATGCCAAGTGGGTGGAATTCATTGAAACATTTCCTTATGTGATCCACTACAAGCAAGGAAAAAAAATGTGGTTGCCGATACATTGTCTAGAAGGTTCGTATTGGTTAACACCTTGACTTCTAGAATGATGTGATTTGAAAGCCTAAATGGGTTCTACTCTAAGGACTCTGACTTCAAGGAAGTTTGTCATGAACTTAGCCTAGGGAAGCGTGTGGAACATTTCCAAATGATTGATGGTTATTTGTTCAAAGATGGCAAAGTATGTGTACCTACGAGTTCATGGAGGGAGCTCTTACTCAAGGAAGCTCATAGCGGTGGAATGATGGGGCACTTTGGTGTTACCAAGATACTTGACATTCTCATGGAGCAATCCTATTGGCCAAGGATGAAGTATGATGTGGAGAAGCTATGTGAACAATGCCTCGAATGCAAGCAATCCAAGTCCAAGACTCGACCCCAAGGTATGTACACACCTCTTACCACCCCTCTTGGTTCTTGGATGGAAATTTCTATAGATTTTGTGTTGGGACTTCAAAGAACCAAAAGAGGGCATTTTAGTATCTTTGTGATAGTGGATAGATTCTCTAAAATGTCTCATTTTATTCCATGCCATAAATTTGATGATGCATCTCATGTTGCATCTTTGTTTGTGATTCATGTGCTTAAATTGCATGGAGTACCTCGCACTATTGTTAGTGATAGGGACTCCAAGTTTCGTAGCCATTTTTGGAAGAATCTATGGGGTACACTTGGTACCAAACTAATGTTCTCTACTTTTTGTCATCCCCAAATGGATGGTCAAATCGAAGTAGTCAATAGGACTCTTGGGAGAATACTACATTGCATGATTAGAGGATCCCCAACTTCTTGGGAGGACCGTTTGCCTTTGATTGAATTTGCTTACAATAGGTCTCTTCACACCTCTATTGGCATGACTCCATTTGAAGTATGTTATGGGTTCAACCCATTGATTCCATTATCCTTAACCCCTTTGTCTAGTGATATTATTATGAGCTTAGATGCAAGGCGAGGGGAAAAGGATATGGTAAAGATTCACACAAAGGAAAGAGAGGCCATGGACAAGAACAACTCCAAGGTGGCTCTCCGGCAAAATCATGGAAGGAAGAAAGTGATCTTTCAACCCAATGATTGGGTTTGGGTTTATTTTTAGAAGGAAAGATTCCCACAACTTCGCAAAGGAAAGTTGAGTACAAGGGGTGATGGCCCATACCAAGTGCTTGAAAGGATCAATGATAACACCTACAAGATCAATCTACCATGTGAGTATAATGTTCATAATATTTTTAATATGAGTGAATTATCTTCTTGAGTTGTAGGTGAAGCTATGGATTTGAGGATGAATCCTTTTCAAAAAGGGGAGGATGATATGATATCGCCTGGCACAACCCCTAAGAGGCCATTCACTAGAAGCCAAGCTAAAGAACTCCAAGTATTACAAGCCCTATTCATGAAGAAAGAGGCTTTGGAGACCATTGAAAAGCATAGATCAAGGATCTACAACTTATGAATGATTGCATGGGAAGATGAGGCTGCCAGTGAACCTGGTTGAAGGTGCGACTAGAGGGTGACACGCACTTCCATTGGTGCATTTCACACATCAAATAGACAAGACTAAAGGATGCTTCTACTCAAGTGGTGCGAATTGCTGGTGTGACACGCACTTCTATTGGTGCATTTTGCACCTTAAACATACATCCTGTGTGTTGGACCGAGTTGGAGTGTATTTTAAGGCCACTATTGGGCCTTTATGTAATAGCTATAAATAGGAGTTATCTTCCCTTAGCTAAGCAGATTTTGATAAATATGGAAGATTGCTCTTGAAGCTTGTAGTTGCTTAATTAGCAATCTAGTTCTCTAGTTTTAAAAATTTATTGGATGGATTGTCTATTAGGTGGATTTCTAATAATTAGTTGAGTGATTAGGGGTGGATTCCTTTGATTGCTTGTTAACTTCTTTGCTTGATTAATCATAGAGTCATCCGTTTGTGGATTTATTTGTGTGTCTCTTGTTTGATTAAGTTGGTTTATTGTTTTTTGATTGAATTCAATTGAGGTGAGGGTATAAATTCCCTTAGTTCCCATAAACTTGATCGATTAGCTTTAATTCCATATATATATTTTTTATTTAATTTCTGTATTTGAATTTTGATTAGTATCCCTAATCGAGATCTTATCATAGCACTAGTTGTTGACCAAGTTCTTAAAACTGAAACCTCTGACATTTCATGGTATAGAGAAGGAGGATTCCTTTGAGTTTATTCTAGACTGCTATGAGAGGCTACATAAGTTGGGCATTGTGCAGTAGCATGGGGTAGAATTTATTACCTTTCAACTACAGGGTGATGCCAAGTAGTGGTGGAGGGCCCATGTCGAGTGTCGATCTTCAATCTTGCCTTCAATGACTTGGGCTTAGTTCCAGGCCCTGTTTTTGGAGAAGTATGTTCCTCGCACTCTAAGAGATTGTAGAAGGATGATTTTCTAGCCCTGGAACAGGGTAATATGTTTGTTTCAGCCTATGAGGCTAAGTTTCATGCCTTGTCACGTTATGCTACTCAACTTTTGGGTACTGAGGAGGAGAGGACTCATCTGTATGTTAAGGGTCTGAATACTGAGTTGCATATCATGTCTGTTTATATAACCTCAGCAGGGAAGAGCTTTAATAAGGTGACCGACTATGTGAAGAAACTGGAGGGGTCAGATAGGTTGGGCAAGCTAAGGTGTTAGCTAAGAAGTCTCGGAATAAGGGTAGCTTTAGTGGTTCTTACTCCATGGGTCACAGTCAGTAGGTTTATTCGGCCCGTCCTATTCAGTCAGCCCGTCCATCTTCTATAGGTGGTCATCCAGGAGCCAGTCAGTAGTGTTCAGTTCCTAGAGGCCAGGGGGCTTCTTATACTTCTATCAACAGGCCTTCTCTCGACCGTAGATATTTTCATTATGGTGATCCGGGTCACTTCAAGAGGGAATGCCTTCATAGGAAGCCAGGAAATCAGACTCAGCAACAGACTAATATTATGGTTCCGGCAGGTAGAGGTGCCAATGGCAGGGGTCGTCCACACTCCACAGGGTGGGCGAGGTATTTTTTAAGGAGGCTATGGGAACAGAGGGAATAGTGGCGCGAGCATAGGATTAGAACAGCTAGCAAAATAGGTTGCTCGAATTGATGACAGGGCCCATTGTTATGCCTTTCCAAGGAAATCTGAGGCTGAGGTATTGGATGTTGTGATAACAGGTACAATTCTAGTCTGTGACCGGATGGCTTCTGTATTATTTGACCAGGTTCCACATATTCATATGTATCTGCAAAATTTTATTTTGGTCTGGATTTGGTTTGTAATGTCCTTGATTTCCCTATTCATCTTTGTACCCCAGTCAAGAAGTCTGTGGTAGTAACCCATGTGTATCGTACTTGTTTTGTGGTGTTGTGTGGTTGCATACTTGGGTAGATTTGGTTATTCTGGATATGCTGGATTTTGATGTTATTTTAGGTATGACTTGGTTGTTTCCGTATCATGTTGTGTTAAACTGTATTTCTATGATAGTAACTCTAGAGATTCTGGGTAAGGATAGACTAGAGTGGAAAGGTGTGTACAGGACTATACCAACTAAGATTATATCCTTTTTTGGGCTAGGAAGTTGGTGGGGAAAGGTTGTTCAACCTTCTTGGCTCATTTTTGGGATATTAGTGTGGAGTCCCCTTTGATTGAGTCAGTTTTGGTGGTTTCTGAATTTTAGGAGGTGTTTTCGATGGATTTGCCTGGCATGCCTCTATATAGGGATATTGATTTTTGCATAGATTTGGAGGCAGGCACTCGCCTAATCTCTATTCCTCCTTATCGTATGGCTCTAGCAGAGTTGAGGGAACTTAAGACTCAGCTTCAGAAACTTTTAGATAAGGGATTTATTCATGCCAGTGCTTCACCTTGGGGTGCCTAGGTCTTGTTTATGAAGAAGAAGGATGGTAGTATGAGGATGTGTATAGACTACATGAAACTGAACAAGGTCACCATCCGAAATAAGTATCCTTTACCCCGCATAGATGACCTTTTTGATCAGTTGCAGGGTGCTTCTATTTTTTCAAAAAATAACTTGAGGTCAGGGTATCATCAGCTAAAGATTAGAACTGAGGATATACCTAAGATGATATTCCTGACTCGGTATGGGCACTATGAGTTCCTGATAATGTCGTTTGGGTTGACCAATGCACTGGAGGCTTTCATGAATTTGATGAATGGTGTCTTCAAGTCATTTCTGGATTCATTCGTAATTGTGTTTATAGATGATATTCTGATTTACTCCAAGAGTAAGGAGGATCATGCAGAGCATCATCGCATTGTTCTAGGAATATTAAGGCACCAGAAATTGTATGCCAAGTTTTCAAAGCGTGAGTTTTAGTTGTCTTCAGTTGCTTTCTTAGGGCATGTGGTTTTTGAAAAGTGGGTGATGGTGGATCCCCAAAAGATTGAGGCATTTAAGAGTTGGGTCAGACCTAGCATTGTGACTGAGGTTAGGAGTTTTGTGGGGCTTGCAGGCTACTATCGCAGGTTTGTCAAGAACTTTGCTTCCATTGCTACTCACTTGACAAGGTTGACTCAGAAGCAGGTACCTTTTGTTTGGTCTGACAAGTGTGAGGAAAGCTTCCAAAAGCTCAAGACACTTTTGACTACAGCTCCCATCCTATCATTACCGGTTGAAGGTAAGGATTTCATTGTATTTTATGATGCTTCACATTTGGGTTTGGGTGTTGTGTTGATGTAGGACAAGAATGTTATAGCGTATGCTTCAAGGTAATTGAAGCCCCATGAGAAGAACTACTCAACCCATGATTTGGATTTGGCAGCGGTGGTCTTCCCACTCAATATATGGAGACACTACCTTTATGGTGTCAAGTGTGAGGTCTTCACAGTCCATCACAACCTGCAATGTATGTGTACACAGAAATATTTGAATTTGAGACACAGGAGGTGGATGGAACTATTGAAAGATTATGATGTGACCATCCAGTATCATCCAGGTAAGGCTAATATAGTGGCAGACGCATTGAGCTGGAAAGCAGTTAGCATGGGCATTTTGGCTTATTTGGGGGTTATCTAAACAACCCTTGGCTAGGGAAATTTGGGCTTTAGAATCCCAGTTTATGCAGACAGGCATTTCAAAACAGTGTGGGGTGTTATTCAGTATTGAGGTTAAACCTACATTTCTTGAGGAATCAAAGACAAACAGTTTCAGGATGCACAATTGAACAAGCTTCAGAACAAAGTAGTGTCTGGGGAGGCCCGGGATGCCACACTGGACGTTGATGGGATGTTAAGCCTCATAGGGGAGATTTGTGTCCCTCGGTGTGATGATTGATACAAAATATGTTGTTAGAAGCTCATGGATCACGATACTTAATACATCCAAGCATAACCAAAATGTACTGGGACTTGAGGCGACTTTATTGGTGGCCTGGGATGAAGAGAGACATACCTGAATATGTGTCTAAGTGTCAAAATTGTCAGCAGGTTAAGTATGAGCACCAGAACCCTGCAAGATTGCGTAAAAGGATTCCCATTCCCGAGTAGAAGTGGGAAAGGATAGCCATGGATTTTGTGGTGGGTCTTTATAAGACCTTGGGAAAGTATGACTCCATTTGGGTCATCGTAGAAAGGCTGACAAAGTCAGCTCATTTCATTCCGGTCAGGGTGGATTAAAACTCCCAGTAGTTGGACAAGATTTATGTGAGGGAAATTGTGAGATTGCATGGGGTGCCACTCTCCATCATTTCATACAGAGGTACGCAGTTTACTTCCAAGTTCTGGGGTAAGTTACATGAAGATTGGGAACCCAACTCACTTTCAGCACGGCTTTTCATCCTCAGACAGACGATCAGTTGGAGAGGATAATTCAGGTGTTGGAGGACATGCAGAGAGCATGTGTGATCGATTTTGGGGGCCATTAGGATCAGTTCTTACTATTGTGTGAATTCTCATACAACAACAACTATCACTCCAGTATTGACTTGGCACCATTCGAGGCACTTTATGGGAGGGGATGTAGATCACCCATAGGGTGGTTTGAGGCAGGCGATGTGAAACCATTGGGAATCAACTTGGTGAAGAAAGCTCAGGAAAAGGTGAGGGGTATTCAAACAAAGTTTCTAGTAGCCCAGAGCAGGAAGAAAGAGTATGCAAATCGCAAGGTAAGGGACATGGCATTTTAGGTTGGTGAACAAGTATTGTTGAAAGTGTCACTAATGAAATAGGTAATGCGATTTGGTAATAAGGGCAAGCTTATCCCTTGGTACATCGGTCCATTTGATGTTCTCAAGATTGTAGGGATAGTGGCTTACAAGTTAGCATTGTCACCCAGTTTTTCGGGAGTCCATCCAGTCATCCATGTATCCATGATGAAGCGATACCATGGGGATAGGGAGTACATCAATAAGTGGGATTCAGTCTTGTTAGACAAAGACCTTCAGTACGAGGAGGAGCCAGTTGAAATTCTTGATCAGGATGACTGGAAATTGAGGACAAAGGAAATTATATTGGTAAAGGTTCAATAAAAGCATCATTCGATTAAGGAAGACACTTGGGAAACTAAGAAGGACATGTGGGACAAGTACCCTCACTTGTTTGAGATTCAGGTACTACCTTTTTTTCTCTTTTAGCTCATCTTTTTTGGGTTTGATCATTCTGGGACGAATGATGGGTAAATTAGTATATGTTGTAACAACCTGTTTCGTCATTATGAATAAGCTTTTCGTGCAAAAAAAAATGGGTTTAAAAACTTCTGGGTTTGGGAGTTGAAAATTTTGGGCTAGGCTAGTCTCGAATAAATTTTGAGTAAGGTATGGTCTAAGGCAATCCGGAAAATAATTAGGTAAAATATCTAAGGTTAAGCTAGTTTTTATGTTAGCTAAGATGATAAGGAGTCTATGGGACTTCTTGAAAGTGAAATCAGGTAAGTAGAACTCCCGATATCAAAGTTGACGTAAAAGGATTGGTCCAGAATGTCAGAATTTGAAGAGTGTTGTAAAATGGACAATTTTGGGGGATTTCTCGAGGTTCTGTTCCATGTCAACTTTTATAACGATTAATGGTGCACTACAACAATGATTACTATAGCAGAGAAATTCTCGCTATAGCGAAAGTCAAGACAGTCAACACCGTCATAGCAGGCGGGTTCCGCTATAGTGGTGCTTCTATAGCAGAGTGGGGACTGCTATAGCAGAGTAAGTCACTGTAAATGCAGAAACTTCCCCAAAAATATTCAGAATTGTTCAAGAATATTTTGGGGAAGGGCAAAGGTGATTTAGGCGACTTCAACTCATTTTTCCACCAAAGTTCATCGTAAAGGTAAGGATTTTACTCCCCTACTTTAGTACTTTGATTCCTGGACCTTATAATTGATAGTTATTAGCTTGGGGGAAGGTTTGGATTAATCTAAGAAGGTATAATCCGGTGTAATAGGGATTCCAGGGTATAGAAATTCTTGGTCTTGTTTATAATTGTTTATTTATGATCTATTCATCATAATTCGCTAAATGTAATTTTAAAAATGGTAGTTTTAGGCGAATTAATGGTGGAAGGCCCTGGTATAGGTGGAATGATCATGTTTTGGCTTGGGGATTAGAATTTAGGTGTAATCCAGGGATTATTAGGTTGCATTGATTGATTTTAGTTATGTGTAATTGTTTTTAGACCAAGGGAAAGCGAAAGCTTGAAAAAATGGGAAGGCTCCAGTCCAGTAGAGTTTTCAGGCTACTTCGAGGTAGGTAATGGTTGTTGTTTCCAATTTGTGATATGTGTACATTATAATTGTTGCATAGTATTGTCTACGCATTGCATGGTTTAGGGAATTTATTGATGAATGTCTAGTAAATCTGGTTGTCAATCATGTTAAATAAGCTTGTCTTATTTACTTGTTGGTTTACAAGTGTGGTTGTGTTCATTATTATTTATTGTTGGATTATGTGTGACATTCAGTTAGCTAGGGTACCACACCTGGTACGGGACACATATATTGGTTGGCTTGGGTATCACACCTGGTACAAGTTCTATAATAGTTGGCACACGTACTACGCCTGTTACGGGTTTATTTATACTTGTTTTATTGAGTTTTGTTGATGGTTCTATGAGTGTACCGGGTTGTTTCTTGAAATATGATTGTTGCATATTGGTCCATGAGTGGCTGGGTAGTTATACTTACATACGGGGTTGGTCCTTGTGTAGACTGGGATTGCATGTTAGACATTGTAGGTGTTGTTCTAGGGATCCTTGGTGGGTCTGGGTTACGTAAAAGGGGTGGTTGTTTGTATATGTCGTTGTTGTTATGGTGGTTGTTGGACATGTTTCAGGTAGTTGGTAAGTCAGGTGGGGGAACTGAGGGTCTGGGTTATATTGTTGGATTGTTTATACATATTGTGTCCTTCTTTACTCAGCTTTAGTTTAATGTTCATAATTCGTTTATTGGAGCTGGATGATGATCCTACTAGTACACAGTGGTTTTGTGTACTGATACTGCACTTGCTTTCCTTTTATGAGTACTAAACATATTCCGGCGGATGCTATGCGACCTCAGTTGTAGTCCCAACATTTCTAGAATTTAAGGGTGAGATGTTTCTTCCGAGCTATCATGGTTTCATCTAGTTTACTTCTAGTTCATTGTTTCGGACATAGAATTCATTATTTTTGGGGTTGCATCCCCGTACTCTAGACATTAGTAGATGTTTTGGTACACGACTTTCAGATTCTAGGGGTGTTTTCCATAGGATATTCATTGTTAACTATTTTAGTTGTAAATTCTAATTTTATTTAGTGCAACTGATTTTGAGCTGCTAATTTTGCTAAGTGTTGGGTGGTTATTTAATTCACCCATCCGAGAGTTTTAGGTGGGTTCCACTCGCGACATTTTAGGTCTTGACAATGATCCTCTTTATATCCTCTATCTTTTCAATTAGTTCCCATGGCACCCTTCATTCCCCTTGTATCATCTTCTTGAGACCCAATGAGTCTATCTCAAGATGTATTTGATGATACCTCTACTCTTTGCAATACTGCAGCCCCCTCCAAATCGTCATTAGCTCAGCCACCATGTTGGTAGATATTCCTAGTGTTTGTGCTTCTGCATATAGGAGATCTCATGTACTGTTTCTTACACAAAAACCAGAGGAACTCTGACCTGGATTTTCTTTGCTAGCCCCATCTGTATTACACTTGACCCATCACTCCTCTGAAAGCCTCCACTTCACTATGTGATAGTGTAGTGTAGGCTTATATGCTTGTATCATGTCAACCACTCCTTCCCAATGTGAGGGGATGTTTCTGAACCATGGGAAATTAGCTCTAATCAGCTGATGTACTGTCAATTGTTATTGGTAGTACATTTTGCTAAAAGGTACCTCCTTTCCATGTCTGATGGAGTTTTTTCTTTTCCATAGTTCCCACATGACAATAGCAGGGATTGCTTTTATTATGTGCTGCAACTTAGGATTTGCTTTGTGTTTCCACCATTTGAACATAAGTTGTTATAAGTGCAACTCTTCTATATTGATACATGCACAAGAAGCAAACTACTTTCATAACCTTAGGGATATGGGTGTTATTAGTTGTAAATGTATCATGGTCTCCATTCCTCCATTTTCACAACAGTATCATTTGGAAACAATAGGCATCCTCATCCTTTTAAGATTATCATCTATTGCAATTATTTTCCTTCATACTCTCCACAAAAAGAATGTAATCTTAAAAGGTAGGCCCTTGATTCATAGACAGTTCATCCATTCAATTGCAACCTTCTTGTGTCTCAAATTTTGATATGCTGATTTCACTGTGAACATTCCTTTGTTTTTCCCCATCCATCAGACTTTATTTGTAGTCTCAAGGATTATGGGAGGTTTGATATTTTTTACAATATATGATGTCATTTCTTTTGAGATATGACTCTGTAGTTTATCCACCATCCACTCTCCATATGTTATGAACTCCCTGACCTCAATTTCTTCTTCTCTTGCTAAATCTCCTTCTGTGTGGAATAATGCACCTTGTTTGGTCCATTTATCAAATCAAAAACTCGAATTTTCAGCCTTTATTTGCCACCATATATCATGTTCCCCCTCCTCCCTTACCTTTATCATGTTTCTCCATGGGAAGATCCTGAAGTTCTGACAATGGTTGGGTCAAATTTTTTTCAGTATTTGTTGCCTATATATCTACTCCATAGAGAAGATATAGATGTCCTAAAATTCCACCAAAACTTAGCCACCAGTGCCTTAGCAACATCATGTAAAGATCTGAAACTCAATCCTCCTTCTTTCTTAGGGTAACACATCTCCTCCCAGGCCACCCAGTGTTTTCCTTTGAGGCTTCTAGTATTATCTCAAAAGAACTTAGCAAAGATCTGATGAATCTGATTAATCACTTGCTTGGGAGGATTCATAGCTGATAAAAGGTAAACATGCATAGATTGAAGCACATGATTGACTAAGGTGAATTTACCTCCTAGCTAATAAAAGATAAACATGTATAGATTGAAGTACATGATTGACTAAGGTGAATTTACCTCCATAGGAAAGGAATCTGTTTTTCCATGATAGGATTTTTCTTATCACTTTTCTTGTCAAATCTTCAAAATAAGATTTGATTTTCCTTCCATAAAATACTGGACAGCCTAAGTAGGTGAAGGGGAAATTTTCTTGCTTAATGCATGTCAGCCTTCTCAATCTGATTGCAACAATTAAAGGGGTCTGAGGAGATCCAACTTTGCTAGTTAAGGTATTTATCTGGCAGTTGATGTCCACGTTAAGTATTTATCCATATATTTGATTTAAATTATTTTTGAAAATAAATATCATAGAGATTCAAAATTAAATAATTAGTATATGGCATTGATGATTCTTTTTTCATTATATATGATATAGAACATATATTAGAAGATGAGAAGAAAAGAAAATTCTTTGTTTTATAATTTGATGGTACTTACTAATTATGTTTTACAGCAAAATAATTTGTCAAGGTCCTAATTTTTCCATTCATTTGAGTTTTGATTTTGTTACATTTATTTTTCTAAACATTGTTACTGCCACTTTTTATTTCACTTTTCCTTCTGTTATAAATATAAATATCCTTATTATTGTTATAGAATAAGACACGAGGGGGTTGTTTGGTATAATATATTAGGATGAATAATATATGTATTAAGTATGATATTATTTAGTATTTTATTTTATAGAAATTCTGAATTTGTGTATAGCTAATAGATGTATTAATTATACACCCTATTTAATATTATAAGATGTATAACTAATACATTACAGTCCATTGTATTAATAATATTTAAACTTTAATACATGAGATAAATATGGATAAAGACAAAAACACTCTTAAAGAATGAATAATAAAGGTTGAACAATAGATATATTTCTCATTAAATAAGATGTATAACTAATACATTACCGTCCATTGTATTAATAATATTTGAACTTTAATACATGAGATAAATATGAATAAAGACAAAAACACTCTTACAGAATGAATAATAAAGGTTGAACAATACATATATTTCTCATCAAAAATGCATATATTAGGTGTAGTACTAATTTTTGATAAATATTGCTTGAAGAATACATTAATGATTTACAGCTAAACTAATTATTAGGTTCAATAATTTTAGCCCTTAATTAATAAGTACATAATTCATAAGGTTTACTAAATTTGTCTAGAACCGAAATATGCTAAATGATGTTCAAGAAATTACGGCATCGTTCCCTTACTTTTTAACAATTCCGTAGTTCTTTAATTTTTTTCAAATTTCAAGTTAATTTCATTATGTAAAATTTTCAATTGTTTGTTATATGCTCCGCGTTGAAAGTTGTTCAAGATTTCATCATTCATTTTATTTATTTTCTTGATTTTCATGCTTTATATTTATATAATATTAGATCACTTCTTTTCAATTTATTAAGTTGATAATTTTTTTCAAATAATTTAAGTGAGAATATCAAACTTATTTTATTTTTTATTTTTAAGAATGAATAATAAAATTTTACAAAAAAAAGTAAAAATACACAAAGCTATAGAATGTAGAGGGTAGTTTGTGTAAACATACAATACCTTTTAAGAAATATAGCAATACATGTTGTTTTTAATATATCAAATCAAATACTGAATAAGATATAATCTCATCATAACTAATCTCAGCACTACTATTCTTAACATTACTAATACACTTTATTCAGTACTATTTTTATACACTCTATCAAACGACCCCAAAAAACAAATTATCCCGTCTTTATGGGGGAAATTACATGGGTGGTCATCCAAGTATTTAGCATATTTTAAATTGACTTATTTTAAGTGTATTTAAGCCAAAATAGTTTTTAAGTATTTTTATAGCATTTGGGTAAATTTAAAAAGTGCTTATAAGAACTTAATTTTAAATTAAAAAAAAAAAATCAAAAGCCAGAAGTCAATCCAAACAGATTCTTAATCTGTGATATTTGGTGATTTACAATTTCTTTGCAATGGTATCTAGATATATTCAAGATATTTGCGCAATTATTTCTCTAATACACATGATTTAACACAGTATTCATGATATTTGCTCTATTATTTCCTTAGTATACATGACTTAACATTGACTATGAGTTGAGGGTAGAAGTGTACATGGATTGGGTTGGTTCAAATTTTTTAAATATTAAATTAAATTATTAGTGTTGAGTTTTTAAATTTATAAACCAAGTCAAACCAATAAAAGTCGAATTTTTTTACTTCGGATTTTTTTGAATATTTTCGGTTTACTCCGATTTTTTGGATAATAAACTTGTGTTTCAAATATTTCTTTATGTCATAGCAAGATACAACTATCTAAGGTATTTCTTAAAAAAATAACATAAAAAAATGAGTGATGACAATAAAATATTCAACCAAGAAAATAATAAAATCGCATAGAATAAATATTGCATATTAATAAGTCATAATAAAAATAATCATAATTTAAAAGTATTAAGTCGTGCTAAACTAAGTCTAATAAGTATTAACTACATGACTAAATATTAAACAGAAAAATAAAATTAGTTTATATATTTTTACATAAAATTAAAGAATAGATATGTAACATGATTGTCATTCCTAGTGTTGAATTGAATAATTTTTTGTTAGCACTAATATTGATTTGGGCTAGTTACTAATATCTATGGCCTATGGGTTATAAAATTTATTGGATCATTTAAAATTCTAAGTTTAAACTTGAAATAATATGTTAAAAGATAAAAACTATGAAAAAGTTTAAGAAATATTTATAAATTACATCATAGGAAATATTTTTATGTATAAAATATTATAAAAAAATAGTATACATTGTAATATCAGGTTGGTTCGGTTTGGTTTTACTTGTTTTAGTTAAAATCAAACCAAACCAAACCAAACCAAACCAATTATAGTCAGATTGTTTTTCCAATACCAAACTATTAGTTGGATTTTTTTTTGATTTGAATCAATTTATGGTTTGATTTGATTTGCGGTTTAATTTTGTAAACCTGGGTGAGTTGAGAGGGGGGGAAAGCAATATAAGTAGTACTCATACGTATGGTTATCCATATACGACTCGAAAAGTTCTTACTCTCTACTATCTATAAAAGGATATATTTCTCTCCATTTTTATATTATAACTAGAGCTTACTTTCAATCCGATTGCCTTTCACATGGCACATACTTAGCTTCAATTGTTTGTTTTTTGCTAGAAAAGTTCGCAGTTCGAACGGAGAAATAGAAAATCCTTGACTCTCCGCCATTGGATCCATCGGCCAAACGCTAAACTAAGTGCAAAATGGCGGTGAATTGACTTATTTACATAACCTTTCAATGCTGCAAAATACATCTCTCCTCAATATAGTGCAAAATAAAATTTGAAAAAAAAAGCCATAAATCTTCTCAAATTAGTACTTAAGCTTGTAGACAAGGAAATGGAAGAATTAGGAAGCAGTCTAATACATTATTCTTCTGAACCAGACAAGAAGTTGTTAACTATTTTGTTGAACTTGGCCCCATGCTCGAGTTGGGGTACATGGGAAGCATCCTTAATGACTTCCAATCTAGCCTTCTCTCCAAGAAGCCTGCATTTTATATATACGAATCAAAGATTGTCATAAAAACAGCACCCGCAGTTTTTACATTTGTTTTTGTAAAAACACCACGCATCCTCAAGAGTGGTTTGAAAAAGAAAGAAAAAAAGCCTCCTTGGAGCATGTGCTTAGTAAAAGGGAGACTGATACAATACTTAGGACTATCTAAAACAAATATCCATAAATTTTGGAAGTTATTTTTCAAAAAAAATATTGAAGAAAAATTTTCAAGTTCTAAAAACTGGTTTCTGGGTGAAATTGTCTTTCACTCACGAAATTTTAAATTTTTTCAAGTAAAATATATAATCAAACACAACTTGAAATACCAAAAAATATTTTTCAACATAATTTTAAAAACTTTTATTTTTCAAGTTTCACAAAATTTATGACCAATCGCTAGCTAAGAACCAAAACAAATTATATTTGTAGTTAAAATGTGATTTGGGGTTAGGAAATGATGAGGTGAAAGCCTAATTCCCAAAAGTTTTAACATATATCCTACCTTGTCGATCAGCTTAAGCTTTGTCATCTTCTGTTTTTTCTTTCTTTCTACCACATTTATTTGGGCCGACGAGTTTAACATATTATTATTCTCATTTAACTTGCTCCCTGTTACGTCGGCTACCTTTTGATTGTCAAAAAGTTTATGATTTGCGACTGTCCAATCCCATTAAATCCATAGTCATCTCTGATGGAATTACTAGTTAAAACCGCTTTCAAAATCAATCACCATATATTAATAGTGGTGGTAAATAAGTTATAGATAACGGTACGTCATAGTTAGTGTTAATTATTTTTTGAATTTTCCCCTTGCACATTTAAGAAATCCATAATCTTTATTGGCTTAAAAAAATTATTGTCCTAATAGATTTGAGAAAATAAAATATATTGTCTTTGTAGAATTGGGTGAACCTTTCTCTTATAGGTTTAGAACTACTTGAGATTAATATTTAGAGATTATAGTTGGGAATTAAAAAAAACATTGTACACTTTTTCTCTTTCAAAGTGGAAACTCTTTGTTTAATTCTGCCTGAAGGTTAGGCTTAGTCGAACCTCGTTAAATTTTTGTGTTATTTTTTTTCTCTATTTGCTTTGTAGCTTAAATAACTATGATCTTTCCGCAATAAATTAGTATCAGAGCACAACAATTGACATCAGAGCAAAGCTAGGATTTTTACACCTAATTAATGATTAAGATGTCTTCATCATCTTCAACAAGATATGAAGTAGAGAAATTCGATGAGAGATATAATTTCAATTTGTGAAAGACTAGGATAAGATCGTCTCTGGTATTACAGGGGTTATGAAAGACAATTGAGAAGGTTTTTTCTGAATAGATGAAAGAGTCACAGAAAACAGACGTGAAGGAGAGGGTTTTGAGTGCGATCTTCATGAGCATTACAAATAGCAGATCTTCGAGAAATTCCAAAAGAAAAATCTACAACAACGAAATGGAAGAAGTTGAAAATTTTGTATTCTAAGAAATCATTAACAAATTGTCTCTACTTAAAAAAGAGGTTGTACAATCTTTGTATGAACAAAAATACACCAGTTAAAACTCATTTTGATGAGATTAATTCAATAATAATGGACCTAAAAAATATAGATATGAAGATTAAGAGTGAGGATCAGTCCTTGATCATATTATGTTCTTTATCATCATCTTACGATACTTTTGTTGATACATTATTACATAAGAAAAAAGTATCTCACTGAATGATGTTAATAATAAACTAAAATCTAAAAAGTTGAAGAAAAGCTTTCCAGAGAGCAGAATTGAGAGTGATGGTCTTGTGAGTAGGGGAAAATACAATAAAGACTTTAGTAGAAAAATTCTAACGCCAGATTGAAGTCTAGAACAAACAAGCAAAACTTCTATGAGTGCGGGTAGCAGGGTCACTACAAAAGAAATTTTCCTAAGCTGAAGGAGAAAAGAGGCAAGTAGAAAGTTGATAATTCATCAAATATTGTTGACACTAGTAAAAATTTCTGATGATAGTGACCATATAGGAAAGTTTGTGCCGTGAGTTCTAGTCATAGGCATAATTCCTGAGTTCTTGATTCTAGTATAATTTTTCACATGTGTTCACATAAAAATTGATTTGCAACTTACAAGCAGATGAGTGGGACTATCTATCTAGGTGATGATAATTCATCTGCGATAGAAAATTTTGGTAACATCAGATTGAGAATGTCCATTGACATTATGAAAAACATTGAGTGTTTGCATGTTGCTCGAATGAAAATAAATGTGATTTCTCTTTTGACTTTGGATTATCAAGGAAATATGTCACTTAAAGTGTATAAAGGGTTCATGATATTCATGAAGAGTAAGCTGCATTCTAAATTGTATTATCTTCAAGCTAGTGTAGTTGAAGGAAAAGCAGTTGTAGCTTCTGGAAAGAGTGACGTGAATAGATCTTGGTTGTGACACTTGCAACTTGATCATATAAGTGATAAAGGATTGTCTTCGTTAAGCAAGCAAATTTTGTTGAATGAATACAAATATTAAACTTTGAATTTTGTGAGCATTTTATATTTGTAAGCAAACAAAGGTGATGTTCAACGAGAAGGCAATAGCAAAAATAGATCGTGGTGTCAGTGATCGCAAAGAGCTAGAAATTGAATCTCCATTAGCTTAGCACAGTAGTTCAGAATTGAAAGAGGTGCAAACCCTTGATCGAGATTTAAAAAGCATACACTTCTTTTTTCTTCATAATAGAAAACTCTCTATGCTTCTGTCGGTAGGATTAGACTTGTTAAATGTGGTATCTTTTAGATATGATATCATAGATAGTTTAGATATGAGAATATATAAATATGGTATAGTTAGATAGTGTAGATATGCGAATATTTTATAATTTCTATAATTACGCAATTAGGAGATTGTGTGATATTTTATTACTTTCTTTTCTTATTTACATTTTCTGTGACAACTATTTAATTTCATCAACTTGAGAAAATAATCAATCAATTTAATTTCCAATATCTCTTCTCTTCTTCTTCTTGTTCTTCTTCTAACTTTTCATGGTATCAGAGCCAAGAATTTTATCCCTCTCTAAATATTCATTTCTTTTTTAGTAATGCAAACTGAAAGTTAGAAAAAAGAGAGATCAATTTGTTGCTAAATCAGACATATCAAAACGTTGTCGAGTCTCACCTCTCTTTCTTCGGGTTATTTAAATTATATTTTCAGGTCATTCTTCCTTACATCTAGTTCTTTACTTTTTTGCTTCATCGGTACTTCTTTTTATGAAAAAATAGGTGATAATCAAACTATTGAAAATCAGATTGGTAAGTCAATTATCTCCTCTACACCTTCACTTACAATTACTACAGTAAAGTTAGATGGTAATGATAATTACACCTCTTAAGCAGCCTCTGCGAGATTATGATCTACAGGTCAAGGATTTGAAGATCACTTGGTAAAAAACAATAGTAATATTGGACCAGCTGATAAACCTGCTTGGGTTAAAATATATGTACAATTGTATAATCTTCTATGAAATTCACTTGATCTTAAGTTATTAAATTTATTTTAGTCTCGTAAAACTTGTTGCAAAGTGTGGGATAAAGCCAAAATTTTGTATACAAATAATATACAACTCATCTACAAAGTTGTGAAAAATATTATTGTGATGACCCTTCCGGTCATCTTCGCATTTACGGATTTATTGTACTGTTATAGCTTTTCTGTAACGGCTCCGAGTCATTTATGGCTTGCTGAGACTGATAGTTCGATGCCTTGGTCGTTCATTTGGTTGTTTTGCTCATTTTCCTGTTTTAGAGCTTTAACTTAGAATATCATTGACTTTAGTCAACATTCTTAGCTAACGTGCTCGAAATTGAATTCTAACAATTCCATTAGCTCCGTAGCATTGAGTTTGGTCTATTTGGACCTTCAGTTGAGGCCTGAGAACTTTTGGTGTGGGTTTTGTGTTGTTTTCTCTGTTTTCAGTCCATTTGGAGTTGAGAGTGTAACTTTGGGTGACTTTTGATGATTGGAGCGTCAGATTTGAAATCCGATGATTTCATCAGCTCCGGAATATTGAGTTTGGGTTAGGTAGATAGTTGGTTCAGGTTTCGGGTGAGCCGGGCTCATTTAGGGTGTTTGGTTGCGTGTTGGTTAATATTGACTTGGGTCAACATTTCTCCGAAATGACCTCGTATGAAGTTTTATCGATTCCGTTGAGTACGGAACGTCATTTCCACTCTGTTTGCAGTATTGGTTTTTGAATTTTGGTTTCTGATTGTGCCCAGAATGCCCCGTCGAGTTTTGGAAAGTTGCAGACTTTTGATGTTGCAGGTGCAGGCCTCAGGCCTTAATCGCAATCGCGAGCCTCGTCCCTCGCGACCGCGATGAAGCACCTGGACTCCTGTTCTTCACGATCGCGATGAGGTTCCTTCCCCTTTGTTCTTCGCGACCGCATGGCTAACCTTTGCAATCGTGATGGTCTAGCCAGCGTGGTCCTCGCGACCGCGAGGGTCTCATCGCGATCGCGATGAAGGACCCCTGGCAGTATATAAACTTCTCTTTTCATTTTTCCAGCTTTCTTGGTTACTTCTCCCGACTTTAATCACAAAAACACTCCCTACACTTTGCTCTTATCAGTTCTTAGACTTGGGAAAATCAGTTGCTCATCAAATTCATGTCATCCCGTTAATTTGGTAAGTTCATCTTCCCCAAGCATACTTCTTCTCCTTTAATTTGCTAAAGCTCCATTGTTGAAATCCTTGGAGCTTGGGAACTCTTGTAGATGTTGTTCCCCCTTGTGATTGCATGATCGTGGGTTCGTGAGCCTCACTATCCGGGTGTAATTCCTCGCTTTTGATAAGCTCCCTTGCTATAATTCCCAATTTTTTATTCCTTAGTTTCGCTCTTTGGATTCTTGACTTTAGGGGCTGTTTTAGCTCGAATTTGTTGCCCAATTTCCTTGTTTTTTTGGCATGTACGCCCTTGGTCATTGTAATTATAATGTGAGTTTTCAATTTTGGTTTTGGGTTGCGGGACCCATAGACCCGCCGGTAACCCAAATTTTGACCCAGCTACAATTGTAGCGATATGGGTTTCGTTAGACTTGTTTTAACATATTATTTATGTTAGTGATAGTTTGATTATCATTCAGGATCTCTCAGAGTGATTTGGGCTTGGACGTTCTTGTTCGGGCAGCTTGTCATTGGACAACAGGTAGGTCACGGTCTAAACTCCCTAGACTTAGCATATATCGAATAAAATTATACTAGCTGGCATCCTTGGGTTGGATTATTAGGTTGGTATCACAGACCTTGACCGCTTTATTCATGTTCGCCTACTTTCCTTCCTCCAATGCTTGTAGTACTTGCTTGATACGTTTTATTCACCCTTATAGTCTGGTGAGGCCTTGTTGACTCTGGAACATAGAAGGTGGGCTATTGAGAATGTCGGCGAGTCCCGGACATAGAAATATCCTTCTAAGCTGGTTATGCTTGCTGAGTAGATGTGGTCCTGTGCAGGGTCGATTGTGAGCTGTTGGGCGGCTATTTGTGTTGATCATTCATTTTCATGCATATAAAGAGGATTTATCCATGTTTTACTACGGTTTTGGCTTCGGGCCTACTGGAATTGTTTTCTAAACTTTGCATGGCCCTTGGGGCCCGTTTTCGATGGAAATGAATTGGAAATGGTTTGACATAACTTGTGAATCTTCTTGGGGTAAAAGAAGTTAAATTATGATTTTTATCACCAGTTTTACTATTAATGCTAGACTCGGCAGGTCCGGGGTGCTAGTTGAGTTTTCTTACTGATTTGAGATGACTTTAGCCTCGGTCGGACCAATCATCTGCGTTGACTTTCTACTGTTTTAGACCTGGCTATGCCTCGGGTACCCTTGGAGGGGTTCTTGAGACATTTTCTACTACTTTAGTCCTGGACAGGGTCTGGGCATGCATATCCGAGATTGGGTCTCTAGCTTGAACCCGGACTTGCTTCCGGATGACATGTTTTGACACTGAGTTTTAGTATGGAGTCTGGGACCTCCATGGACCTTGCCATTCTGGACCTGGGGCCTAGGGCTGCGTGTGCCGGAGGGAGGGTATACGGCGAAGTAGAGGTATAGGGACAGTGTCCTTTCATGGAACCTACTTGCTGGGCCTAATTGGCACCGGAGGGGGTACATACAGAGTTACCATTTCACCCTGAGATCTTCATGCATCATATCGTTCATTGTTTGGGGCTCCACCCTTGTTTGTTGTTTGTTGAGTGTATGCTCCGGTTCTATGGGCAGACGGAGGGTTTATTTTCATTTGGTTGCGTTTCTCGATTGTATGGGCGATCAGGGGACTGTAGGTAGACTCTTATTACTTTATTGCATTGTTATCCCCTGTTATGGTTATACTTATAAGATTATATTCGGCTAAGTTGTTACTTGTTGGATTGAGATTGGTATGATTAGTTGGGTTATTTATTTCTGTTTCCGAGCATGCCTATCTTTACTCTCCTCTTCCTCCCTTTGTACTTGAGGTTACCGGTATACTGTCCACTTCTAAAACTTATTATGTATATACTGTTATTGCAAGGATCCCAGGTGTGTTATTTCCTGCTTACACCTGTGCCTGTTGTGTATATATTCTACTTGCTAGCCTTGTATGGTGTTTCTTTTGTCTTCCCTCTAGGCTAGTTCTTGTGTATTTTTTCGTTGATTTCCGTGACTACTTGTTTCTATTCTGTCTGTTACTATTCTTTTATCTTATATGTGCCCAGTCGGCCTATGATACCTACTGAGTACCTTATGCTTCGCATTTGGTGCTCATACTACACTCTGCATCTTCTGGTGCAGATCCTAGTGTGGGCCATCGCCGTTAGCTCGTTGAAACTCGTGCGAGGAGCTGCTTTTGTGATATTCTGGACTGAGGGTGAGCTCTTGGCGATCAGATCTTGACTTTAGTTATCTTTTGATTATGTACTCTATTTCTACTCGGAGACAGCTTTGTATATATTGTTTTGGACCCTTGTACTCCTTATTTAGATCCGGCTCTTATACGCTATGATACCAGGTTTTTAGTTTGGTTTAGCTTCTGCATTGTATATATTACTCCTGTTATCTATTTTCTTCATCTTGTTCCCTTGCTTTCGCTTATTAAACTGTTCTTCCGTTAAGTTGATAGAATGTAGCTCATTACTAACCGTTCTAGGCTACGGGGATTGGTTCGCCTACTGGGGGGTTGTAGGTGCCATCATGACTGAGAAATCGGGTCATAACAACTTGGTATCAGAGCTCTAGGTTCACCGATGTCATAGGTATAGGAGCTAATATCTAGTAGAGTTCTGCGAATCGGGGCAGAGATGTCCGTACTCAATCTTCGGGAGGCTATAGTGACATCTTAGGAAAAAAATGGACTTTTCTTGTTTCTATCTCGTGCGTAGTATCCTTGAAAGTTTCTGGAAATCTCACTTATTCTGGTTCACTCTTCCGCAGATGGTTCGTACGAGATCTTCAGCTTCTGGCGGAGGAGAGCCTCCTGCCCCTGCACCTCCAACTCCAGCTAGGGGTCGGGGTGGTCGCAAGGGTAGAGGCAGGGGTTGTGGACGCCCCAGAGAAGCGGCACCTGCTAGAGATGCTAGAGTTGAGATAGAGCCCGAGTTTTCTCCTGAGCACTAACACGTAGACCCGGGGGCAGCCCAGGTGCCACCAGTTCCAGCACTAGTTTCTGTGCCAGCTTCAGCCCTAGCTCAATATTCGGATATTAAGGGTTTTCTTGTTCAGCTTTTGGGTATGATTGGGGAGAGACCTTCTAAAGTAGCACAGACACCCGCTCAGGGGGCAGCCCTGGGTGTTCAGAGTTCTGGAGAGCAGCCTGCTACCGCAGCTTCTCGTGCCGAGGTTGTTCCGATTCCATCAGCTGCAAAGCCTCTTGCTCCTCGCCCCGCTATGACAGATGGGGAGCAGAAGGCGTTGGGTAGGTTCTTGAGATTGGCACCACCGAGATTTACTGGTACGTCAGGTCATGACCCGCATGATTATATTACTACATGTGACGAGATATTGCACCATCTGGGTTTGTTGGAGACTCACGGAGTCGGTTATACCACCTATCAGCTGGAGGGTCCAGCGAAGCTATGGTGGAGGGCACAGGTTGCTTGCTGACCTTTTACATCACCTTAGTTGACTTGGTCCGAGTTTTATGAGGCCTTTGCGGCCAAGTTCTTGCCACAGAGCGACAGGGAGCGTCGGAGAGAGGATTTCACTAGACTTGCTCAGGATTCTATGACTATCTCGAAGTACGAGACCCGTTACCATCAGCTTGCTCCATTTGGGGACACGATTATGCCTACTGAGGCTGACAGGGTCCGTAGATTTATTTGGGGGCTATGGAGAGAGTTTAAAGAGCCTGCAGAGATATTAGTTGCTAGTGGTCGGTCTTTCCAGGATATTGTGGACTATGCACGTACTGTAGAGGATTCACATCGTCATGACACCGGGGCCAAAGTAAGAGTCCTCGACATCAGGGTGGCTACTGTGGTTCCCGATATAATGGTAGAGGTTCAGGACAGTGGGGCCAATTTTATCAGCCACAGCAGCACCAGGGTCAGTCCAGCCGACCGGTTCATGCTTCACTTCAGGCTTCCGGTAGTACCCAGTTTGAGCAGGGTCAGAGCAGCCATCAAGGGTACAACAATCAGTCTTCGAGAGGTACAGCTTCTGGGGCATCAGGTCGTGGCAGGCATACAGGTTATTCTGGTTCATCCCGACCGAGTAGGGCGTCAGGGGCTTATTTCACCTATGGTATTGTTGGTCATTTTGCTAGAGATTGCCCCCAGCAGGGCGCGGTTCAGGGGGAGTCTGAACTTATTTGTAAACTTTGACGATCCCTTTATGGTCTCAATCAGTCCCCTAGGGCATGATTTGGCCATTTTTGAGCTGTTGTCCAACAATTTGGAATGATCCGAACAAAAGTTGATCACTTTGTATTCTATGGGCAATCATATTATGGCAAATGTATCTTTTTAATTGTTTATGTTGATGATATTGTTATTACAGGTGATGATCATGAAGGTATTGCTCAACTCAAATAACAATTCTAAAGGACTTTAGACTAAGAATTTGAGCAAGCTAAAATACTTTTTAAACATTGAAGTGGCACAGTCTGGACATGATATTGCTATGACACAAAGAAAATATGCCTTAGACATTTGAAAGATTCTAGTATATTGGATTGCAAACATGTAGACAGTCTCATATATTCAAATACTAAGTTTATTCCAGGATAGGAGGAGCCTCTAAGAGATCCTGGCAGATATCGGAGACTTTTTAGCAAACTCAACTACCTTACAATCACAAGAACAGACATATCATTTGTTGTTAGTGTAGTTGCCAGTTTTTTTTGCAATTTGCTTGTGATAGTCACTTAAATGCACTGATTCGCATCTTGTAATATATCAAAATCTCTCCAGGACAAGTTTTATTGTATGAAGACAAGAGACACGCCCACATTGTTGGATATTCTGATGCAAATTGGGCAGGATCTCCTTCTGACAACGGTCCACTTCTGGTTATTGTATTCTAATTGGAGGCAGTCTAGTATCTTGAAAGAGTAGAAAGCAAGTTATTGTAGCTAGATCAAGCGCAGAGGCAGAGTATCGAGTTATGACACTGACTACATGTGAGCTTATATGGTTGAGACAACTTCTCCAAGAATTGAAGATGGGAGGAGTTGAACCGATAAAATTAATTTGTGATAATCAAGTTGCACTACATATCGCCTCTAGTGTCGTATTTCAGGAATGAACGAAGCATATTGAGATAGATTGTCACTTTATTTGAGAGAAGATTGAGTCTGGATACATTTCCACTAGTTTTGTCAACTCCAAAGATCAACTAGCAGATATTTTCACAAAATCACTCCGAAGATACAAAATTGACTATATTTGTGAAAATCTAGGAGCATATGACTTATATGCTCCAGCTTAAAGAGAAGTGCTAAATATGATATTTGTTAGATATGATATCATTAGATGATTTAAATATGAGAATATATAAATATGGTATAATTAGATAGTGTAGATATGAGAATATTTTTATAATCCCTATAATTACGCAATTAGGAGATTTTGTGATGTTTTATTAGTTTCTTTCCTTATTTACATTATTTGTAACAATTATTTAATCCCATCAACTTGAGAGAATAATCAATCAATTCAATTCCCAATATCTCTTCACTTCTTCTTCTTCTTCTTTTAATTTCTCAAGACTTAACCCATTATCTTTCCGCAATAATTCGTTTATCGTATATTAATGCATTTATTATTTTCATACAATAGCCATGAAGCATTGATAAAATAGTATGAAGTGGTAAAGAGAGAGAGAGAGTGTACATACTCTTTGAGTTCAGTTGCCTTGTCAAGTAGAAATATTTTATCATGCTCTCCCCACACAATTAATACTTCCTACGTACACCGATAAAGCTATATATCAATGCTACAAGTAATTTATCTTCCCCAAAGAAATAAGATAAATTAATCACTTGCTACTATATTTGCAAATAAGATGAAATGAAGCTTCTTCTGTAGTAAGGATGTACCTGTTGAAGTGGAGTTATATGATCTACTGCGTCATCTTTTCCAAGGCTTAACCCTTTTAACAGTTCCAACTTCTCCTTCCTGTTTTCAACATACAATTTCTGCATCCCAACTTTTAGTTTCAATACCAACAATAGAGTTCTATGTTCTTATTTGGATACGTTTCCTATAAATTTTGTCTTCCCAAATTTTATAGTGATTTTGTAATTTATGTTATACGGATCATTTGGAGAGATGGAATATTTTATGCAAATCTATCTATACTATATTAAAAATGAAATTGCAAAACGTAAAAATTAAATTACATAAATATACTATTATTAATTTTTATTTTATTTTTTGAAATAGGATGACCATGTTGTTGTACCAATTAAGTTGATAGTTGTGTTCGTCTTAATTTCAATTTAATTACTCCACTTGTCAAAGTGGTCCACAAAAGCTATATAGAGAGAGAGAGAGATAAAACCGCTACACCTACCAAACTCGAAATTTGCTAGACAGATGCAACAGCTCGGCCCTGCTTTATTATAGTAGTGATTAAAATTAAATCAAACTTGATAAAGAGATCATTCCTTACAATTCTTGAGTACTATCTTTCAACTACTAATTATGTCTACTAGATTATTGATTTATCCATGAAAGGACAACACAACATTCATTATTTTTTATTAAAATATCTTTATGCAAGAATGGAAATAGTAATACACCACCAAATAACGATCTTCCAATTAATCATTTCCTAATATTAAACGCAAAACTTGCTAGGCAAAAAATTAGGAAATCAAAACCAAATTCTTGTACTAGTATTCTTTTATTATTATTTTGACCAAAGGAGAAACGAAATGCAAGTGAAAAGGAAAGGAATAAAGACAAAATCAATATTAATCTTACCAGAAACTTTGAACTAAAGCTTTGCGCGGAGTGGAAAAGGTTAAACGAGCATTACTCATCATTAAAGAAAGAATAAAAAAGAAAGTACTATATCAGAATTGATTTCTATTCTTTTGGGTAATTAATTTAATATTGGCAAAACTCTCGATCCTTTAAAGTTGACATCATTTTTCACTTAGACATCTTAATGAGGCTTGGTTCATTTTAAACACCCACAGTAGAATTTAATTATGACATTTTGACACTTTTCGCACTAACTTTCTAAAACCTCAAGCGCGTGATTCTAACTAGTTGAATCGTGGAAACTCATTTTAATTATGCAAATCATTATACACACATTAATGACATGTGGTATTTTTGCCCAAATAATTAAAAAAGAAGTTTGACCACTTAAAAAATATTATTTTGCAACAGCACCCCCAACCACCACCATCACCATCCTAGGTCATCTTTTTCGCCATACCTCTCTCTTTTGCAACCCCCCCCCCCCCCCCCCCGCCTCGTCTTCTCCACTATACCTCAAAACTTTCTCTATCTCTTATAAAAAAAAATCATTTCAAGTTCTTTTTCAAATTACTCCAATCAACAACCTAAAAAATAAAGAAAATGACTAATAAAAAATTGAAGATTATAGATTTTAATCACCATTTTTCTTCAAATTTCTTTATCCAAAACTAATTTTCTATTTTTTGTTGTAACCAAAAATTTCAAAACAAAAAAATTTGCCCAGCAATCTGGTTCCACTTCTTATTTTCCCCTAGCTTTTCAATTTTTACAACTTTTTTTCTTCAAATTCCAGTCATTTTTTCTCAAACTAAATTGAAGAGGAAGAAGAGGTTTAAGCTTGAAAAAATCTCTATCGCTGGAATTCGCTCCTTCGACCATGACACCATCATATATATTTCATCATTGAATAATTTAAGCTTGGAAAAATGGTGACTGAAAAATGGAGAAGAAGAAGAGAAAAATAAAATAAAATATGCTATCTCACGCTCCATTAATGAGTGTACCACATTCACTTTGTCATGTCAGAGAAAAGTGTCAAAATTAGGGGTGTGCAAAAATTGACTTAACCAATAAATCGAACCGATAAAATGTTATTGGTTTATTGATATCGGGTTATTGGGATAACGATTTTTTAATGATTTTGTAAAAAAATTTATTGGGCTATCGGTTCGGTTTCAATTTTAAAATTTTTGTTAATGGTTAAACCGATAACCCAATAAAATTATATTAAAATTATATTTTTATCCATAATTATAATAGTTGTTTTAGATTTTAAATATATACTCTATTATTATTTTGCATTTTATAGTTGTTGTCTTAGTGTTGTTCTTTTCTTTCTAAAGATGTTGGTTTGGTGGGGTTCTACCTATCAGTGTTGATTTTTCTTTTTGAAAGATTGCTAGCGTTGCTACTGCATTCAAGTTTGCTAGTTAACAAGAAAGAAAATAAGTTTGTTTTAATAATAACGTATTTGAATTTGCTTATGTTTGTAATTTGTATAGACTTTTATGCATGAAAGTAGTGTATATATGTAGATGAAAATAAGAGAAAGCAAAAAAAAATATAGAAACATTTTCTTATCGGTTAAACCGAAAACCAAACCGTTAAGGACCAAAATCGATTAACCGAAAACCGATAACGAATATCTTATTGGTTTGGTTATCGGTTTTGCATGTTGACAAACCGAAAACCAATAAACCGAACCGATAATATACAAAACTGAACCGAACCGACCGATGCACACCCCTAGTGAAAATGACACAGTGAACTCTACTATGGGTGTTTAAAATGAACAAGACCTATTTGGGATGTCTAAGTGAAAAGTGGTGTCAACTTTAAGAGGCTGCCGATGAGTTTTACCTTAAATATTCAATCAAGTGCACCATGCATATCATCAACTTTTTAGAGTACAAGGACTAGCAAATAACATTAGATCAGTTTTAAAAAGTATGTCCATAAAATACCTAACAACAACAACAATATACCAGTATAGTCTCATACAGTGGAGTCTGGGGGAGGGAGGAGAGAGAGTGTACGCAGTTCGTACCACTACCTGAGGGCACATACAATAATTTTGGTAATAAATTCCCCCTGCTCACCCTAACATCCCAAAAGTTTTACCACCTTATGTTTTTCAAGAGTTAATCAAAAAAAAAATCTAAAAAGTTAGAAATGCTATTTTTAATATCCAAGGTAAATAGTAATATTTTCAAGCAATTTTTTAGCACAAATATTCAAATTCAAATTTTAATCCAACAATTAGTTAAAAGAAGCTCGAAACCACATTAAACAACAAGAGATTTTAGAGGCTAGTATTAAGAATTTCTTAACAATTATTGCAAATTAATTGTCTTATTTTAAGTATTCCATATATCCCAATTTATGTGGCACGGTTAAAATTTTGAGAGTTATTATCAAATTTACAGTATTTTGTATGTAGTTTTTGAATATATAAATTTTATTTCACACAAATGAAAATTTCTATATCTAAAAATTCACAATTAAAATTTAAAATTTTGAATGTTGAAATTTGAACCGTGACAGCATATATTGAATCAAAGGAATTAGTTGGCAGTGTAGAAAGTGGATTAATATATTACAAGTAGAAGGGATTGAGTAATAAATAAACTTACGTTGATGAAATCATTGAAGAAGAAATCGGGCAGATATGGCGGACGCCGGTGAGTAGACAAAGTAATCAACAACCGGAGCTGATTCGCCGTCGCCGGCAACAGCAAATCTTCAATCTTCTCTACCTTAGCCCTTTTCAGTAGCCCATCATTATCTTCTTTCTTAATATTAACCCCCGAACTTGCAATAATCACCTTTTCTACCTTTTCTGGCAACATTTTTGCCATGTGATATGCAACAAATCCACCATAACTAGTCCCGATAATCGAACACTTGTCAACACAAAGTTTCTCGAGAAGCTTGACGACGCAGGTTGCTTGAAATACCTCGGACCTGTCGGAAGATTTGGTGGTGGAACGGCCGAAGAATACGAGGTTAGGAATGTATATGTCGAAATCCTTAGAGAAGAATGTTATCTGTGGACGCCATTGCCAAACGCCATGAGGACCAAAGCCGTGGATTAAGATAAGTGATGGTTTAATTAATTGGGTGTTTGGGGATGATTTTGGACCCCAAAAGTGGATGCTGGTTTCGTCGTCGATTTCTATGGTTTGAGAAGTTAGCCCGGCTCCGGTCAGGCACCGGCGGAGGAAGCCGCCGTACAAGGCAACCGGGCTTAGCCAAGAAAACATTATTTGGTGTTAGTGACAAGGGAACTAGTAATGCGGAGCGTTATTACAGTATTTTTTTTTTCTTCAACTTTCTCCCCTTTTTTATTTTTGAATTTGGTTGTACTCCTCCCTCTCTCTCTATCTCTCTCCTTTTCTTTTCCTTTTTTTTTTTAACAAGTTTTAAGTAACTTCTATATATGTTGTATAAAAAATATTTATGTTGTCAATCACCTACGAGATGATTTCAAATAACTTTTCTTAAAAGTGAAATTTTCATTCTCTTGGTTTCAATTTGTTTGATCTATTTTTTTTAGTCCATTTCAAAACAAATGATTTTTTCTCTTTTTAACAACTCTTTAATTCTAATTTTCCGCATAACATGTTTAAAACTACACGATTAAAGGACATTTTGATATGTTTAGCATATCTTTAATTTAAAATCACAAGATTCAAAAGTATGTTCTATTTTCTTAAACTCCATGTTAAGTCATAATAGACCAAACAAATTAAAACAAAAAGAATACTTAATAACCTAAAAAATAAAATAAGTGATTTTGTTACACCAGGTTGAAGTACACTTATAATATATTTTATCAAACCATATTTTAATTGGCTCAAGTATTTTTAGATTACCTTATATGTTTGGTATTAAAAGTAGAATAAGAATCATTACACTAAAGTAAAGTAATAATTTTATAACAACGAATAAAGTAAGTTGAATAAAATATCCAATATCTTGAATTTTGAATTCTATTAATATGAAATATTATTAAATTAGGCTAATTCATAATTGATAAAATAGTTGTCACCATATAAAAAACAAATGAATTTCTTATTTGTTTTTTCATTCAAGTATTTAGCTTAATATAAAAATAATACTTCCTCTAGTCCATATTAACTAATAGTCTGTTTGACCAAGTTTATTTTTTTCCAAAAGTGTTTATTTTTTTCAATAAGTGTTTATTTTAAAAAATTGAAGTGTTTGGTTAAGCTTCTAAAAAAAATAAGTGTTTTTGGAGAGTAACAAAAACTATTTTTCAGAAACTAAAAAAAATAGATTTCCCTAAAAGCAGAAGCAAAAGCTATTTTTAATTTTTGTTATGACAAAAATATCCTTATCAAAATAACTTATAAGCCAAAATAACCCTAACATAATAAATACCCTAGTCTATAAAAAGTTTGTTCGGCCACAATTTTCCTGACGCCATATCTCTTCAGCAGCCAGCAGCCAGCAGCCAAGCCTTCCAACCTCACATTTGATATATTTTGATTATGTTGAAAGAATTACGTAATTTTCAATTTTATTTTCATATTTTACTTGAATAAAATGACAACTTAATTATAGTATTTCATAATAGAGATTTAAAATTATTTAATACTTAATTATTAATATTAATTATTAAGTAAATTTGTTCACGTGCTTATTCGTAATCTAACGTTTAAAAACACTTTTTGAAAAGTTTAGCCAAACATAAATTACTCCACAAAAGTGCTTTTCATATTGATTGGCGAAACATAAATTGTTTCTCACCAAAAATACTTTTTTGAAAAGCATTTTTTAAAAAAAAAAATATTTTTCAAAATAAGCTGATTTCAGAAGCTTGGCCAAACAGGTTATAAATTTGTGAGGCAATGCACACTCATTAAGAAAAAAAATTAAAACATAAATTGAACACCACTTTTCACTTTTGCCGTTTTAGTTGTTCTCAAACTAGTATTGAAAAAAAGATAGTCATTACTCAAAAGGGTTGTAAAATCATAAATATGAGCAATTAACTCATTGAACTTATCACCTAGCAAATATAAATGAAGGGCAAAAATGGAAAAAAATTCAACACCTCTCTTGAACATTAAATAATTAACTTATTTTGAACATTCAAAAAAGCTCAAAAATTCAATTATTATGGACTAGAGGGAGTAGAATTTACCGGCATTTCAGTCATAGACGATAGACTAGTAAATTTCACCGGTTACTCAATTTTGAGTGAGCCAAAGTCACATTTCTATTTATTTATTTTTGTTACATACGAGTCATTCAACTTAAAATTTATCGAATAAAAGTCATTTTTTATATTTTATTAAAAGTTTATTATCGAATACATATCCCTTAAATTGAGTATTATTTATTGATGTTTCTCTCATAACACTAATCTATGTTATGGCTTTTTGTATCAACTTATCAATCGAGTTTAAAATAACTCATTATTTCATATATTTAAAATCATATCATACGTATAAAATTTTTGGCTTTTGTTTAATTTAATTTGATTCAATTTTCAAAAAATATTTTGTAATGATCCTTTCGGTCATTTTTGCGTTTTTGCTTTTTTTTTTGTACTTTAGAGCTTGCCTGTAGCGGTCCCAAGTCACTTATGACTTGCTGGAACCGGTGGGTCGGTGCCCAGGCCGTTCAATAGGTCGTTATGGCTATTTTCCTGTTTTAGAGCTTTAACTTAGGAAATCATTAACTTTATTCAACATTCTTAGCTAGAATGCTCGAAATCGAATTCTGACAGTTCCGTTAGCTCCGGAGCGTGGACTTTGGTTTGGTAAGATCTATAGTCGGGGCCTGGGAGCTTCCAGTTTGGTTTTACCTCATTTTCTGTGATTTCAAGCCAGTTGGGCTTGAAAGTTTGACTTTGGTCAATATTCGGAGATGACAGCCTCGAATGGGAATTCCACCAGCGCTCTTAGCTCCGGAATATCGATTTTGGGATAGAGGGACCTTTGATTCGGGTTTCGAGGCTTTCAGACTCATTTTGGGTTATTGGGTTTCGTTTTGAAAAAATTAATCTTTTGGGTGTGGGGCCCACTTTTTATTAAATCAACCTCCGTTAGAAATTATGTCAATTTTGTTGTGTCCGGAATGCCATTTTTAGTTGAGTAGCGTAGTTCATTTGTATTCACAGGTCCCTGGATGAATCCCGAGGGTCCAGCCGAGAACATTTTTATGTTGTCCTAAGTGCTGGTGGTTGGTTGCTGGTATGGCACCAGCCAAGCTATCGTCCACACATGGTAGTTTTTATATTTTATTAAAAGTTTATTATCGAATACATATCCCTTAAATTGAGTATTATTTATTGATGTTTCTCTCATAACACTAATCTATGTTATGGCTTTTTGTATCAACTTATCAATCGAGTTTAAAATAACTCATTATTTCATATATTTAAAATCATATCATACGTATAAAATTTTTGGCTTTTGTTTAATTTAATTTGATTCAATTTTCAAAAAATATTTTGTAATGATCCTTCCGGTCATTTTTGCGTTTTTGCTTTTTTTTTGTACTTTAGAGCTTGCCTGTAGCGGTCCCAAGTCACTTATGACTTGCTGGAACCGGTGGGTCGGTGCCCAGGCCGTTCAATAGGTCGTTATGGCTATTTTCCTGTTTTAGAGCTTTAACTTAGGAAATCATTGACTTTATTCAACATTCTTAGCTAGAATGCTCGAAATCGAATTCTGACAGTTCCGTTAGCTCCGGAGCGTGGACTTTGGTTTGGTAAGATCTTTAGTAGGGGCCTGGGAGCTTCCAGTTTGGTTTTACCTCATTTTCTGTGATTTCAAGCCAGTTGGGCTTGAAAGTTTGACTTTGGTCAATATTCGGAGATGACAGCCTCGAATGGGAATTCCACCAGCGCTCTTAGCTCCGGAATATCGATTTTGGGATAGAGGGACCTTTGATTCGGGTTTCGAGGCTTTCAGACTCATTTTGGGTTATTGGGTTTCGTTTTGAAAAAATTAATCTTTTGGGTGTGGGGCCCACTTTTTATTAAATCAACCTCCGTTAGAAATTATGTCAATTTTGTTGTGTCCGAAATGCCATTTTTAGTTGAGTAGCGTAGTTCATTTGTATTTACAGGTCCCTGGATGAATCCCGAGGGTCCAGCCGAGAACATTTTTATGTTGTCCTAAGTGCTGGTGGTTGGTTGCTGGTATGGCACCAGCCAAGCTATCGTCCACACATGGTAGGCCGCGTGCGCGCTGAAGGCCAGCCGGCCCCTCCCTTCTTTGTCCATCGCCTGCACGGCATGCAAGTTGCATGCATGTGCCCGCACGCGCGGTGGCCATCCCACGTGCGCGCTGGCTTATCCCCTGACCTGGCCTCCGCCTGCCCTTGGCATGAACGTGCACTTGGCCATGTGCACGGTGCCGCGTGCACCTAAGCAGCGACTGACAACCTTTAAATGCCTTCTTCTTCTCTTTCTTTTTAAAATATACCTAAAATGATTTTACTCTATTTTCTCTTGAGCTCAAGCTCCATTTTTCTGTGGGAGCTTATTATAAAGTGCTAGGGTGATCAATTCTTGTCCGTGATCAATTTTTCGACTTCAAATTGTAAGTTTTCTCCGTTTTTGTTCCATAAATTTTCCTTTCAATTCCCTCTTTGTTCTTGGCGTAGTAGGGGCTGTTTAGGCCTTTTTTCCTACACGAACCATGCTCAATTTTTGAGCATGCATTCCTGGCAATGTCAGGAACATTGTAGTAGTTTTTATTTTCGGTTTCGAGTTGCGGGGCTCATGAGCTCGCTTTGACGCAGATTTTGACCAGCTAAATTATTGGCCCTGCACAAGCACAATCAACTCTATAATACAGATATCCAGCCTAATATAATATCTCGATATTCGAGACTCGCAGACATTCCAAAATATCCCACCATCTATGGTCCAAAGGCTTATACAAAGGCCACACAGGGCCATAAGGGTAATATTATAACACTACAACGAGTACTACAAACAACATAACAAATAATACGAACAGAAGAGACGAACACGGTCTGGAGTGCCAACCTAAAATAACCAATCCAAGGATGCTAATTAATGCAATTATAGCCTATATACGCAAAGTTTAAGGTAAGAAAGACCGTAACCTACCTGTCGTCCGACAACAAGCTACTGGAACGACGGTGCCTAAACCCGAACTACTCCGAAAAGCTCCGAACTTATAACTCACTATCAAGAACGTAATCTGCGCATTATAACAAGACTAACGATACCCATATTGCTAAAAGTTTAGCTGGGTCAAAATCTAGGTCACAAGTGGGCTCGTGGCCCTCCCCCCAATCCGAAGCCAAAAATAAAAAATATCACAATATTCCAAATATTCTTGGGAGCGCATGCCCAGAATTTGAGCGGAATTGGACCATCGAAAGGGCTCCAAATAGCCCATGGAACTCAAGAATCAAGAGGAAATAAAAAAGAGAATTAACGGAATTAAAATTGGAGTCGGGAAATGATCACGGACCAGAACTATGTCACCCTCCAAGCTTTGGGAAGACTAGGACTGGTTTAGGAGCTTGGAGCACAAAGAAAATGGAGGAAACGAGTTGGGGGTTTAGAACAAATGAAGAAGAAGTTTAAAATATAAACTGTCACCGATTTTCGTAAATGCGGAGGCATGCATGAATAGTGACCTCCCCAAATGCGGACAATTCATTGCAATTGCGACAATCCTCAACCATAAGGAATTCTGCAAATGCGGCAAAAATCACCGCAATTGCAGAAACTCCGCAAATGCGGCAAAATCACTGCAAATGCAAAAACTCCACAAATGCGGTAAAAATCATCGCAACTACGGACACACCAGAACCATCAAACTCAACTAAAACTCAGCCAAGTTCAAATGCTCGGATGGACCCTCGGGATTCATTCGAGGTCCCACGGACACAAACGAACTATGCTATTCAACTAAAAAGGGCATTCTGGACTCAAAAAATTGACAAAAATCCCAATGAAGGTTGATTTAATGAAAAGTGAGCCCCCGCACCCACCAACCTTTAGGCCAACTAAAACCAAAACGAAACCTAAAGCCAAAATCAAGTCTGGAAGCCTCGGGACCTAAACCAATGGTCCTTCTAGCCTAAAAGTGATATTTCAGAGCTAACAACGTTGACAGAATTTCCATCCGAGGCTGTCTTCTCCGAATATTGACCAAAGTCAACCTTACAAGCCCAACTGGTCTAAAAACACAGAACGAGAGAGAATTTTAAGCTGAAAGGCTCCCAAATCCCGACCAAGGTCCAACTAGACCAAAGTTCAAGCTTGATAACGCCCAAACTACACCTCAAATTACGAAGCGTAAGCGGTCGTCGTCAAATATAGAACCCAACTAAGGTTGGGGTCGATCCCACATGGAATAAGGTGTAAATTAGGTCGTTCGTGATTTATTTGACTAGTGGTCAATAATTTACGATAAATAAGGGGGGGGGGGGTTTGTGAAATCACTATTTGAACAAAGCAACTAATAACGTACGAATTTTAATCAATATGAGAGAGAACTAGGGAAGTGTTCACCATGGCGTTATAACAATGTCGATTCAAGCTTAACCGGGTTCTTTCTTATATGCGTGTCACGATGTGATTGAATTAATGGTATCATCTAAACGTTTCTCAACCAAATAGATGAATTTCCTTTTCAATTCTCTCGAACTTGAAAAGGTGAGCTTTTATATTTAAATCGTAAACATCAAGTAGATTAATCTAGTTACAACATTAATCATAAGACGAGAGTTGGTAGTCTCGAATCCTCGTAGTTAATCAAATTTCCCGGTTTTAATTTCTTTACTCAAGCAAATTAAACCTAGGCATGTTCTAATGTTTGCAACCACTAGAAAACGTGAAGAATGAATGATTAACAACATGACAATCATAAAGATTGAACCCGACGCTACCCGGAATCTATATCGCTACTTTAGCCATGGCTCCCACAACCCTAGTTGTGGGAAGTTAGTTAATCATGCTTTTATGGAAAGAGAAGAAGATCATATTCATAATAAAGAAAAGAGATTCTTACAATATAATGAAAACAAGCTTCAATTATCCAAGAACAAGAAAACCAAGATCCCAAGAACGATCAAGAACAAGATGATCAAAAAGAAAAACGTGATTGTGTAGTGTTTTCCTCTCAAATTCTCGCTCCAAACTCTCCTAAAACTATTGGGTAATGTATTGGTAATCAATTGGTAATGAATAATAATAAAATTAACCTAACATAGGGTATTTATAGGAGTCCAGGAAATAAACCCAAAAACGTTCGGAATTCGTGTCGCGTACTGCCTCAACTTGACGGTCTGGGCTGACGGACCGTCACGGTGGCCGTCACCACTAGGCAGTGGTGCTGCCTCAAGTTGACGGCCAGGCTGACGGACCGTCACCTTGGTGACTGGCCGTCACTCAGGCCGTCACTCTTATCCAGAACGTCGTTTTGCTCGTATTTCCTTCCATTTCTATGTTTGTCTCTCTTTCCTGAAAACATAACATAAAACATCAAAAACGACGACGGTTGCTTGAAAACTTACGATTGTTCTTAGTTTAGAGGCGTCAAATGTGCCGTAGAATGGCGGCACATCAACACCTCCAACTTAAACGTTCGCTTGTCCTCAAGCAACATGACATAAAAGAAAACAATAAGACGACTCAACTAAGAAAACAAACTCGTGTCTCTAGCAACTCATGGTCATTCAATGCTTATTCAATTTCAAATCAAGCTCCCTAGTAGCACACAAATGTATGAAACATTAACTTGCAAGGATCCAAACATGTCATTCCGATATGATAGAATATTATGCATACACACGCACAGCTATCCTAACAGTCAATAGACAATACAAAAATCTTGGTGCCCTCACCACAAAGAAGTCCCACGCACAAAATTCAGGACTAGGTAAGGCGCTCACACTCACAAACGATTTCAAACAATGCACATGCGATGCCATAAGCTTGCCCTTGCTATTCTATTTCAGTTTTTTCAGAAAGCCGCTTAGGATCACTACAGGACTTGTTTTGGCTTGTAATGAGGCTTCGGGTGCAGGTAGGATACGTTTGGGGAATAGTGACTAAACCCTCCTTGGAATCACCAACCTACTATTTCCACATAACTTCACTTTGTCCATCCTTATTCACCTCTTTATTCCCTTCTTTCTAGCTACAGGTGCGTCCTCTTTATTTTGACACTTCTTTTTATTTCTTTTTCGTTTTTTTCATCTCTTTTTTTTTCGTTTCTTTATCTTTCTTTTCTTAGACACACCCCCGGAATTTTCATTCTATCCACAACCAATCTTATCCATCCTATTTTTCTTATCATTTACCTCTATAGTAGCCACCCTCAACTTAGGCTGATTGCCTGAGTTGAGGTGCACGATATCCAAGGAAGGACCAGGGCCAAAACAGGGATTCAAAGTTAAACAGGAACGGTGACAGGTTATTGAACGAACAGGGTCAATTATGGCTCAAACAGGGATCAAAGGGATTATTTACATTTGGACGGTCTTATAGGCTAAGTGGACTGCACACAAAAAGGGCCTGTGATCCTTTCCTAAGCAACCAACTTCAAACTTAACAAAATAGACCGGGCAAGTTCTAGATGCATGCACAGAGTAAGAATTTATACAATATGCTCACACACACTTGGCACCAAGAAACCATACCACTACCAACTATCAAAACAACAGCTCGGTTTAAGCATACTTATTTCAATCATAACCACACAATGACATCCAAGGATCCAGACAGTCAATCGTTCCAAACATAAGTACAAAATCAACTTTTTCAGAGGGGGCTCCTTTTAGTTCAATTTTCAAACAAAAAATGCCATGATTGCTATAGACACTAGAAAACAACTAAAAATTTAAACGACAACCTAAACATGCCAGTTCTACTAGATAGCACACCGGAGGGAAAAGAAACACGGCAACAAAAACCCTCGGTGGTGAAAGACTCATAGGTAACCCAACACCATCAACTTAGACTCATGCATTGTCCCCAATGCATACATGTGAAAACTAAAGCTGTGAGAGAAAGGAATACCTGTGAAGTCCATGGGGCTCAGAGTCTGGCATGATGTTGGAGACCGCCAGGGTCTCCAAAGTAGGCGAAATTGATGGAATAGGTGCCAGCTACCCCATCTCGTTGAGCTCCAACTTCCTCTTTTATCGGTTCCGCAGCTAGTCGCGGCAGCTTCTTTACTCTTTCTTTGCTGGTTTTCTTACGGTGTTTTCTCTTCCTTGATTTGTTTTTACCGCCTTCCTCGACATGTTTCCCTTCTTGCTATCGCCACCTCATTCTTGTAACCGCTAGGGTCTCGACAAGACCCTTCTCCTCGATATGCAACTCCGTAGGGGCTTCATCAACCACCTCTATAACCGCGACCATTCTCATGTCTCTTGGTTGCTTCATCAACTTACACGCATCAAACTTGACCAATTCATTGTTTAATCTGAACGTCAGTTCATTTCTTTCCATGTCGACCAACACTCTTGCAGTAGCTAACAATGGTCATCCCAAGATTATGGGGACTTCAAAGTCCACTTCGCAGTCTAATATCACAAAGTCGGCCGGGAATATGAACTTACCAACCTTGACCAGCAGATCAGACAATATTCCCACTGGTCGCTTTACTGAACGGTCAGCCATTAGCACCCTCATGGTAGTTGGTTTGGGCGCTCCCAAACCCAATTGTTTGTATACTGCTAGCGGCATCAAGTTGATGCTAGCACCAAGATCACATAAGGCTTTTTCAAAGTTGATTTTCCCAATAGTACAGGGAACAGTAAAAGCACCTGGATCTTCCTTCTTTTCCACTAATGATCTTGAAGAGATAGCACTGCAGTGGTGGAGGTTATCTTCTGGTTCAAAGCTTACTGACCTTTTCTTGGTAATCAAGTCCTTCATGAACTTGGCATATCCGAGCATTTGTTCAAGAGCGTCCACCAGAGGGATGTTGACTGATATCTGCTTCAGCATGGTCATGAAGTTCAGGAACTTGCTATCGTCCGCTTTCTTCTTCAAACGCTGTGGGAAAGGAGGTGGTGGCCGAGGCTTCATAGTTGGAAGCTTTTTAACTTCCTTGCTTTTATCCGTGAGCCCTTGCGTAGCATCCTCCGCCACATTGTCATCCGCAACATCACCTTGAGTCTGAATTACCGGATGTGATTCCGGTAACGTTTTACCGCTTCTTGTAGTGATCGCCATACATCTCCCATCCTTCCTCGGATTTTGAACGGTGTCACTCGGCAAGGTACCTGTCCTCCTTTGATTTAGAGACGCCGAGATTTGACCCACTTGCTGCTCTAATTTCTTGATCGAGGTGGAATGTGAATCCACTACCTGACTCATTGTTGATAGTTCGGTCCTCATCTCCTTTACCGCGGAGTCAGTAGATTCCACCTTCAGCAGCATCTTAGCAATCATGTTCTCTAGTTTGGACATCCCTGTTTCGGTGTTAGCTCTTTCCCGGTTACCAGGTGGTACATACAACCCACCTCTATCAGTGTTATTCTTCCAGTTCCCCTGATCACGATCTCTGTAGCCAGCTTTTTCATAGTAGTTGTCCTTCTGATAGTTCCGACCTTGGTTTCCTTGGCCGTTGGCCTGGAAACCACCCAAATAATTCGCCTCCTCATCAGATTCAAACCCTGCTTCTCTACCTTGGGAACCCATAGCTTTCACCTTTTCGATACCTCCTGACAACAAATGCTTTGTCAGTAGGTCCATTTGCGTCTTCAGATGGGCCATGTCTTGGTCCCGCTCTTCCTCCTTCATGCGCTGCTCTGCTGACATACCAACTGCATAAGTGCTAGCTGCTACCTCTGTATCACGTGTATGCCAGGCCCTGTTGGTTTTGGTGAGCCTATCCAAAATAGCTGTGGCATCGGCAAAAGTGAGACCCATAAACGCTCCACCTGCTGCATTATCCAATGTTGGCTTGGTAGCCGAATTTAGTGCCCTGTAGAATGTCTGCATCAAAAAATTATCGTTCAACTGATGGTTCGGGCATTATGTCAGCTTCTTTTTGAACCGCAACCAAGTCTCATGTAACGCCTCATGAGGTTGTTGTCTGAAGTTGCTAATTTCATCCCTCAACTGTACCATCCTAGAGGGAGGAAAGAACCTTTCTAGGAAAGCTCCGTTCAACTCTCCCCAGGTTGTGATAGAGTCGGGGGTTAGCTCTGCCAACCATAACGCTGCCTCATCAGACAGAGACAATGGAAACAACCTGAGCCTGATCGCTGTCTGACTTACTCCAGGCAATTTGAACGACTTGCAGATACCCACAAAATTCATCAGGTGCCGGTTTGGATCGTCACCAGCATCACCACGGAACACTCCTCTCAAATTCAACAGCTGAATCATTGTGCTAGTGATGTTGAACTCTGCCCCGGGTGCTAGCGGAGGAAACGCAATAGCGCCCGTGGCACCAACTCTATCTAAGTCGACCTCCTCATCATTCAACTCAATGTCGACCTCAAGACCACCAACATTCAAACGTTGTTGGGCTTGCTGAGCTGCAGCGAGTCTCGCTGCCTCTTGTTGTTGCTCATTCATGTTTCGCCTTATCGTTCTTGCAAGCTCGGGGTCGTAGGGTAATATTGGTTCACCCGAGCCTCGGGTACTTGGCATGCACAACTATGTACCCTGTAAAAACAAAAACAACAAATAAAAATAAAAGCAGGAAATATGACTAAGAGTCAAATAAACACACCAAACTTAATAAACAACCGTATTCCTCGGCAACGGCACCAAAATTTGATAACGCCCAAACTACACCTGAAATTATGAAGCGTAAGCGGTCGTCATCAAATATAGAACCCAACTAAGGTTGGGGTCGATCCCACAGGGAATAAGGTGTAAATTAGGTCGTTCGTGATTTATTTGACTAGTGGTCAATAATTTCCGATAAATAAGGGGGGGGGTTTATGAAATCACTATTTGAACAAAGCAACTAATAACGTACGAGTTTTAATCAATATGAGAGAGAACTAGGGAAGTGTTCACCATGGCGTTATAACAATGTCGATTCAAGCTTAACCGGGTTCTTTCTTATATGCGTGTCACGATGTGATTGAATTAATGGTATCATCTAAACGTTTCTCAACCAAATAGATGAATTTTCTTTTCAATTCTCCTGAAATTGAAAAGGTGAGCTTTTATATTTTAATCCTAAACATCAAGTAGATTAATCTAGTTACAGCATTAATCATAAGACGAGAGTTGGTAGTCTCGAATCCTCGTAGTTAATCAAATTTCCCGGTTTTAATTTCTTTACTCAAGCAAATTAAACCTAGGCATGTTCTAATGTTTGCAACCACTAGAAAACGTGAAGAATGAATGATTAACAACGTGACAATCATAAATATTGAACTCGACGCTACCCGGAATCTATATCGCTACTTTAGCCATGGCTCCCACAACCCTAGTTGTGGGAAGTTAGTTAATCATGCTTTGATGGAAAGAAAAGAAATTCATATTCATAATAAAGAGAAAAGAGATTCTTACAATATAATAAAAACAAGCTTCAATTATCCAAGAACAAGAAAACCAAGATCCCAAGAACAATCAAGAACAAGATGATCAAGAAGAAAAACGTGATTGTGTAGTGTTTTTCTCTCAAATTCTCGCTCAAAACTCTCCTAAAACTATTGGGTAATGTATTGGTAATCAATTGGTAATGAATGCATAAAATAAACCTAACATAGTGTATTTATAGGAGTTCAGGAAGTAATCCCAAAAACGTTCGGAATCCGCGTCGCGTACTGCCTCAACTTGACGGTTTGGGCTGACGGACCGTCACCAGCTTGACAGACCGTCATGGTGGCCGTCAACACTAGGCAGTGGTGCTGCCTCAAGTTGACGGCCAGGCTGACGGACCGTCACCTTGGTGACTGGCCGTCACTCAGGCCGTCACTCTTATCCAGAACGTCGTTTTGCTCGTATTTCCTTCCGTTTCTATGTTTGTCTCTCTTTCCTGAAAACATAACATAAAACATCAAAAACGACGACGGTTGCTTGAAAACTTACGATTGTTCTTAGTTTAGAGGCGTCAAATGTGCCGTAGAATGGCGGCACATCAAATCTCCAGAGCTAACAGAATTGTCAGAATTCAATTCCGAGCATGAATACCAAGAATGGTGATCGAAGTCAACGATTTCCTATGTTAAAGCTCTAAAACAGGAAAACGGCCATAAAGACCAAACAAATGGCCCGAGCACCAAACTACCAATCCCAGCAAGTCCTAAATGACTCAACAACTACTAAAAAGAAATTTCATCTGTGAAAGTCAGGAAAGAAGGAAACAACATAGACTCAACAACTGCGAATACAAAGTCTGCATTAATTTCTCGAGAAACCCGGGTAGCCTCCTCGATCGGATGGCACCCAACGGAGCTAAACCAAAGAGACGCAACCAAGCATTAACTCCTTACTAGCCAAGTTAGATCCCAATCTTTAACTCCAAAACTTTAAAGGCCTATCAACCAAACCAAACCTTAAGAGACTCAACCTAAAAGCACCGACACAACACCAAAACCAAGAGAACCAAGGCGATCAACACACAGAACTTGAAACCTCAATACCACAACTAAGCTCACCCAGAAAGTCACCACTAAACCTCTAGCTCATGAATCCATTGATTCGCAAAACCCTTTATTCTGACCTGAATCCTTCTGTACCAAAACCATGAAGCTTCGCACAAGTCGAACACTCGAGCCACCCTCAAAACATCAACTAACCCATCGGAGATCTTTAGTTCCCACTATACTCAACCTCGAACAAGGTTACCTTCATACTCAAACCTATCCCAGCCAAGCTCTAGTCTATTGGCCTATGCCATCCAAGATAGCAACCCATAGCATATCCTTAAAAATTGTAGTACTTTGCCCCGACTAACCACAACCATGGATGGATACCTTTGGTAAGATCAACCTCGTTACCTGAACCCAACTGAACCAACCATCAGAGCCCAACTGCAACTAACACACTAGGATCAAGAATAACATGGATGAAAACCCTGGGTAAAAGGAGAAATCTCCCAACTGTCGAACAGAACCAACCTCATTGAACCATGCCAAGTATGAATCGGTTAAGAGTGAATGAACCAGGGCAACCTACCCAAGAAGACCCAAACCAAAACCAAAACTCTGTAAGGAGTGTGGTAATCCTACCATGAAGTCCGTAGCTATCAACTAAGCCCCAATCTCTAAAAAGTACCACTGCTGCTCCAAATACTCAAACACCATTTGGATTTAATATCACCGTACTAGCCTCACCTCACAAAGAAGTCCACCATGCTGCGAATACCAAGTCAAACCACCCTGTAGGCGAAGGAAAGGATATTGGAATTCTAAGGTCGCCACCTATCTATTGAAAACTCCATAATCTTTTGACTCACCCTCTGGCTTAGAACACCCACTCTGCTGTACCGGTACATAAACCACAAACTCCAAAAGCATCAACATCTCATAACTCCTGGCTCATATTAGCGGAACCTAACCAATGCTAGAATCCCATGCAACAGACAATCCTCGGAGAACCAACCAACCAAACCTCAAATTCTCAGAATGCAAAGGCGACCATCACTCTCAAAGTACCATTGGAATCCAAAGTAGCCCTGCTAGCCTCCATCCACATAACCTGATCACATATAACCTACAACAACTGATTCTTAAATTGACACTGCTGAATCTGTCCAACCATGGTAGAATGGACCTTGTACTGATAAGAATGCCACTGGTATATGGCAAGTCTAGCCTAATCAAATGGTTAGCCAAGGACTAGATTTCCAAGGCCAACAATCACTCTAAAACCAAAAATAGGGAACTTAAGGAAAGCTAAGTTGTCCATACTCACTGCTTTCCAGCTCAAAGATGTTGTAACCAAAGAGAACCTTCCCCGAACCATATGAAGTAACCTGCTAGCCCACAACTCTGAAACCCATCTCCAATTACCAATCAATGCCTCTATCAAATCCCCGAGTAGACTCATACGCAGGCGATGAACATTACATAAACTGGAGCTGACTAGGCTCTGGATTTACACTTTGCCTATTCTTTAGATGCCATTGGGACTTAGGTCACCCACAGAACATAACAAGGATAGCCATAGCTGATGCAATAAGCCCCCGAAGGTAGTGCAGGAAAAGCCTACCACATTGATCTCTACTGGAAGGAATCCTGACCTTGAATTTATCTAAGGAAAACACCACTGCACTCTGTAGTCAGTCGAATCAATTCATCGATACACAAACCCAAGCAAACCCTCAGTCTTCACCTTAGTCAGCTACTAGTAACCCATACATATATACAAGAAGTTATCTTTCTCCTTTTTCAAACCTAGTGGAACCCTTTCCAAAGATACTCTGAACCTGACAAACTCTTTCTCAGAAGATCCTGGAGCTGTTCCCTTAGCTCTCACATCTCTACTAGCGACACTCGATAAGGAAGGAAAAAAATAGGCTGAATGCCCAACTCAACCACAATGCTACGGTCAAAACTTAACCGCAATACCACCACCAAAACTCAACCACAATTCCACAGTCAACACTCAACCCAACCAGAATTGGGGGAAACAAGGAAAATGACTCATATACCTGCCAACTTCCAAAACCAACTAAAATAACGAGGATTGACTCTAATCCCTTGGGAAAAGCAAATCCTTCTAGTACCCACTTGTATAACCAATACCACTTGCCTTAACATAAAATAACCTTCCTCGGTACAAAACCACCAGTACCACACCATAAAACAAAAAGACTTTTAGAAAACGCTAGATAATGGCCTAGGCAACAACCAACTAAGACTGCTAGAAAAGAGAAGTGACTAAGGTAGTGTTCCCCATGAGATCATAACTTAGTAAGGCATTGTACTTAGTAAACTAGTTTGGTGCTTAGCATGCAAGATCGGTAAGTTAGGTTTACCTAAATGGTTGGTCCTTTAGATAGATGAATTTCACCACACGCCTTGGTCCGGTTGCGGGTGTATGGTTTACTAAATCTTACCCTTGATCCCAAATTAGCTATTTCCGGACAAGGTCAAGCTATTAGATGAGGGTTGGTAGCCTCAAATCTCTGTTGTAAACAACCCTTTTCCCATTCGTTACCTCCTTGGTATGATAAGTAAAAATAAGGTGAGTTCTATCATTTGCAACCGTTAAAAAGCAAAGGGAAGAACAATATATGCATAAACACCACCCTAGAACTACCAAGTACCTTGCCTACTTTGTTAATCCTTCATGGTTCCCACAACCCTAGTTGTGGATTTAGCTACTCATATTCATAAGTAAATAATCAGAAGTTGTTGACGCATTCATGATCATATACTTACAAGAAGAAGTAAGAAAATCTGGAAATCTTGAATCCTCAAGAACACTTCAAGAAATCAAAAACATTCTTTTAATTCTCAAGAACTGTATTATGATGTCTCACAAAACGTAAATAATGCTTAACAATATCGAACAAAGTTGGAACCAACAAAATAAAACCTAAGGGAAGGTATTTATAGACAAAAAAGACCAAATCCTAACTGATCTAGGAAAACTAGATGCGACACTTTTGATGAGCAGCCCCATGGGCCATCGTGGGTGCCCATCTGACGTCTTTCATGTTGGTTGTCCAGGATTCTACCTTGTTTCCATGGGCAAGTGCAACGGGGCATCGTGGTTGCCACACCCATCGTGGCCAGCTCGTCGGGTAGCAAATTATTTCACCAATCCTCTATGGCACATTTTGATGGGCTTTTGCGATGTCCTGTTGTGTCTCTCACGGGCGTCATGGCAGCTCATCAGGCTTGACTTGGCTTCTCAGTTCCACTTGTCCATTCCCACGGGCAGGTGTGATGGCCCGTGGCTGGACTGACGCCCATCATAGAAGGACGTGGGAGAGGAGTTTTTCCTTTAAGTTCTTCTGCTCTATTTGGACGCCTTCTCCCACGGGCCGTGGTGGATCCCACCCCCGTGTTGCATGTATTTTCACCCAGAAAACTATAACTTTTTGATCTTTTTATCTTTTCAATATTTTTCCTTGTACATGTAACAAACGACATCAAATCCAACAAAAACATACTTATGAACTCCCAAAATCCGTACTTTTAAGCGTCAAAAGTGGCGTGTAATCCTAGCACCCTCAACATAGAATGTTTGCTTGTCCTCAAGAAACAAATGAAAACAAAAGCTAAAAATGATGCTTAAGTAAAAGGAAACTAGGAACTACAGCAGCAACATGATTCAGACAACCTTTCAATTCATAGAATCATTACCCTCTCCTTAACAGTTCAAAAACCAGTTCATATATTCAAGTTATCAAGAACAACGCAAGACGGATCCATGGATGACAATATGATATTCATGAGCAAGATAGCATACACATCAGACATTCATACCAATTAGCTAGCAATCACAGTCTACTCTAGTGCCCTCACAACAAAGAAGTCCCAATCACACAGATTTGCATTAATACATAGGGACTGGGAATACGCTCACTCTCGCAAAGAAATTCAAGCTGTACATGAACAATACCATAGGCTTTCCCTTTCTTTCTACGCCTTGCTTTCAAACAGTTCAGTTAGGATAACTATAGGACTTTGTTTGGCTTGTAATGTAGGCTTGGGGACGAGAATGGTATATTTGGGTACATAGTGACTACGCCCTTCTTGACACTACAATTACTTCTTTATTCTCAAATTTCCGGACCTTACAGTTTTTCTCCCTTATTCTCCTTTTTTTAAAACTTTTATAAAGCTCCAGGTGTGGCTTTTATTGCATTTTCACCTCTTTTTTTCTTTTTATTCAATTTTTTCTTTTTCTTTCTTTCTTTTTCTCTTTTATAGTACACAAACCACACCCGTTATCTTCCCTTTTTAACACTAACCCGATATTTTCATACCCAACACTTCCTATCTACCCTTAAAGTAGCCACCTTCAACTTAGGCTTTTAGTCTGAGTTGAGGTGCATGATGTCCAAGGAGGAACCAAGGCCAAATCAAAGATTTATAGAAAATAGGGAAGGTGAACAGGCTAGCAACAAAAATGGTTAGCTTAGTCTCAAATTCAGGGATCAAAGGGAATCAATTTCATTTGGTAGGTCATTTGGCTTAAGTGGACTCATTCAAAAATGGCCTATGATCATTTCCTAACCAAACCATTCTACAACCATAGGAAGACTAACCACGAAAGTTCTAGATTGATACAACATATCAAGAACAAATACTAAGTGGCTCACTCACACATAGGACAAAGTTTAGACTATAGATTAGCTAACTATCAATTCATGATTTAGCTTAAGCTACTTATCACATTTATATGCATGCTGTCATTTATAGATCCATCAAGGTCAGTCCTATCAACTTATAACACAAAAAATTTAGAGGGGTCTCAATTTTTCACAAAAATGATTCAAAGTACGGCCATGGCTGCATTCAGTTCCTATTTTACTTCTACAAACACACATCCTATTCTAAACATGTCGGTTCAACAAAAATTAAAAGTCCTTAGGGAAAGAACACAGGCAAGAAAACTCCAAAGACACAGATACCATTTAGATACCCTCATGGGTTGCCTCCCATGCAGAACCTAATTTAACATTGTGGCACGACGGGAGTGTTTTAGCTATTCATACTTTGCCAAAACACTCTACAAAAACCAGATGACCCAACTGCCCCCACCCCGGTAATGGTGCCATAATTTGATACGCCTAAATTACACCTCTAAATAAAAGTATAAAGCGGTCGTTATTCAAATATAGAAACTAACCAAGGTTAGGGTCGATCCCACAAGAAATATGGAAGGACTAGGGTCAATTATATTTACTCGCGCTCTTAGCCATTTATTTCCCTATGAAAGGGGGGTTTTTAAGTAACAAATAGTAATTGTAATTCAAATTCTAACAAGTAACACTCAATACTTTTAAGAGTTGTAAGCAATGAGAGAACTCACTAGGGTAGTGTTCTCCATGAGATCATAACTTAGTAAGGCGTTGTATTTAGTAAACTAGTTTGTTGCTTAGCATGCAAGATTGATAAGTTAGGTTCACCTAAATGATTGGTCCCGTAGATAGATGAATTTCACCACACGCTTTGGTTTGGTCACGAGTGTATGCTTTACTAACCCTTACCCTTGATATCAGATTAGCTATTTCCGGATAAGGTCAAGATATTAGATGAGAGTTGGTAGCCTCAAATCTCTGTTATAAACAACCCTTTTTCCATTCGTTACCTCCTTGACCCAGTAAGTAAGAATAAGGCGAGTTCTAATGTTTGCAACCATTAAAAAGCAATAAAAGCGAAGGGAAGAACAATACATGCATAAACACCACCCTAGAATTACAAAGTACTTTGACTACTTTGTAAATCCTTCATGGTTCCCACATTACTTATGAACATGAGTAGCTAAATCCATAACCCTAGTTATGGATTTAGCTACTCATGTTCATAAGTAAACGATCAGAAGTTGTTGATGCATTCATGATTATATACTTACAAGAAGAAGTAAATAAATCTAGAAATCTTGAATCCTCAAGAACACTTCAAGAATTCAAGAACAATCTTTTAATTTTCAAGAACTGTATTATGATGTCTCATAAAATGTAAATAATGCTTAACAATGTTGAACAACATTGGAACTAACAAAATTAAACCTAAGGGAAGGTATTTATAGACAAAAAAGACCAAATCCTAACTGATCTAGGAAAACTGGTGTCATGCCCCAAGGTTAACCCCTAGACGTAACACGGTGCTTAGTGCCACAAGTGACCCAAGCTAACCCATGGTCTGGCATGACTAGACAATTTTCTAATAAAACCTGAACTGTGCAGAAAATTGAAAAGATTTAAATATCTGAGATAGGAAAGATGCCCAAACATGTCTGAATATAAAATATATATGAGTATAATGATGTCTGAAAAACAATACTAACAACTCGACAGCTTAATCTAGTCTATGTATGAAAGCCTCTTACTGAAGTGAGTTGCTGGGACAAGCCCCCAACTAACTCTCAAAGTATGAAAAACTGAAACATAATACTGAAATGAAAGCATATCTATCATCCTCAAACTATGAGAACTCACTACTGAAGCTGACGAGTAAGGTCTGGAATCGAGCTAAGCGTGGTCTGGATGCTGAGCGCCTGAACCTACATCATACAATAATGTAGCATAAGGTATGCATCTGTACATCGAATGTACTGAGCATGATATATATATATAAAGCTGAAAAGCATGAATACTGAACATGGAAATGCATACAGAAACATGAACTAAAGGATAAGCTGGATGCAGTAACTATGTAACTAATCACGAGTACTATAACATGCTGAACTGAATTGAATAATTGAAATACATACTGAGTACATGGTTAATGCAATATGAGTCTGACTGTGGGAGCTACTATTAACCAATATACCCCAAGCTGAGCTAACTGTGGGGCCAACGTGTAACCATGGATGGAAGGGTGTTCATACCTTGCCAAGGGTACAAACAAATATGATGTGGATCCACTAAACTGATGCCCACAAGGGAAAAGGGTGTCAAGCCTAATCTGACGGTTGACCCCTTTGTAACCTACGGTGGCACTATAGTTTTGGGACTCAGGGACTGCTACTAAAGGTCTTAGCCTAAACTGGTGGGTGAGCCTTCATCCCTTCGTCCACTCAGTGCTAAGCCTACTCCCAACTAAATACATAAGCAATGAAGTGCAACTCAAATACTGGATAGCTCAAATACTGATAATTATCTGAGAATGCAATATAAATATACTGAAACTGATAGCATTCTAATTCTGAAGCATGGCTGACTGAATCATCTGACTAGCAAGTATAATTTATGAGTACTAAAACTAACACATGCTAGGGTTTCTGAACTCTGTACTTATGGCTATCCTAATTATCCAAGAAACATATAATTATTATCATACAAGCCATAGGATCTGAATTGCAATAGTTTTCTAAGGTTTAGAAACCCTAGGTCTGAATAACTAATTGAGGACTTGAAGAACTGAGATAAAACTAGGGACTCAATGGATGAAAGGAACCCATTGATGAAATCCTACATACTTGGAGAAAAATCTATGGAGAAATCCTTGGATTTGGGGCTGAACTTGAAGAAAACCCTCCTGCTTGTTCTTGAGAGGAAACACTTCTTTTGTTTTAGAATTTTCTAAGTGTCAATTTAGTTTAGGAGTTATGAGGGGAAAACGAGTAAGAATCCCTTTAATTACCCCTAAAACAACTTACGATCGAAGTTTAAACAAATTGGAAAAAGACTAGAATGCCCCCAACTTAAAATAGAAATTGCAGAAAATTCTCCGCCGGACAGGCTACCCGACGGGCGTTGGATCTATGACGGCCCATTGGCATAGGCATCAGAATGGAACATGCTGGGGTTGGTCCTCTGGACAGTCCCCACGATGGATCCTATGGCCCATCGCATATACAACGACCATGGTGATTGCCCGTCAGGACTAAGCAGGCTGGGATGGGCACTAGTGGTTTCCCACGAGCTGCGCCATGACCCGTTAGACCTCCGATGCCTGTGGGGACCCCCGTCCAGCTGAATTATGCTGGCAAGGTCTCTTGGATTTTTCCACGGGGATTCTAACAGGCCATCGTGTCTATGACACCTATGGGTCTTGCCTGGGGATGTTTTTTTTTTAAGTTCTGAGTTTTAAATGCTGGTGTGAACTAAGGGTGTTACAATTAGATACGTCACTTTCGATGGCATCCACATGGGCCATCATGGGTGCCTTTATATTGGCTGTCCAGGATTCTGCCTTGTTTCCACAGGCAAGTGCGATGGGGCATTGCGGTTTCCATGCCCGTTGTGGCCAGCTCGTCGAGTAGCAACTTGTTTCTCCAATATTCTCTGGCACATTTAGATAGGCTTCTGCAATGTCTTGTCGTGTCTCTCACGGGCATCATGGCAGCTCATCAGGATTGACTTGGCTTCTCATTTCCACTGGTCCATTCCCACGGGCAGGTGTGATGGCCCGTGGCTGGACTGACGCCCATCGTGGAAGGACGTGGGAGAGGATTTTTGCCTTTAAGTTCTTCTGCTCCATTTGGACTCCTTCTACCATAGGCTGTGGTGGATCCCACGCCCGTGGGGCATGTCTTTTCACCCAGAAAATTGCAACTTTTTGATCTTTTTATCTTTTAAATATTCTTCACTGTACATGTAACAAACAACATCAAATACAACAAAACATACTTAAGAACTCCCAAATCCTTAGTTTTAAGCATCAAAAGTGCCATGAAATCCAAGCACATCAAGCCCCGCGCCCAAAACTAACATTTAGGCCAACCAAAATCAAAATGGAACCTAAGGCAAAAATTAAGTCCAGAAGCCTCAAGACCCAAACCAATAGTCCCTCTAGACCAAAAGCAACATTTAAGAGCTACTTGTACTGACAAAACTTCTATCTGAGGCCATCTTCTCCAAATATTGACCAAAGTTAACCTTACAAGCCTAACTGGTCTGAAAACGCAGAACGAGAGAGAATTTCAAGCTGAAAAGCTCTCGAATCCCAACCAAAGGTCCAACTAGACCAATGTCCATGCTATGGAGCTAACGAAACTATCGAAATTTGATTTCAAACATGATTACCAAGAATATTGACCAAAGTCAATAATTTCTTAAGTTAAAGCTCTAAAATAGGAAAACGGCCATAAAGACCAAAAAATGGCTTAGGCAATAAACTACCAGTCCCAGCAAGCCATAAATGACTTAGAGTCACTACAAGTAAGCTCTAATAGTACAAAGAAGGCAAAAATGCATAAATGACCGGAAGAGTCATTACACAGGCCGCAGTGGTCATACCAGTTCAACCAGTTCATCTCGATAGTATGGGCCATCAAGGCCATGCTATAAGTGGTATTATTGGTCACTTTACCAAAGAGTGCCTCCAGTGAGGTACAGTTTATCCAACCACTCAGTCGACTCAGCCTTTGAGATCAGTGCAGCCATCGGTCAGAGGATGTGATGTCCCTGGTAGAGGTGGAGCCCATCATGGCAGGTCAGGTGGTCAGGATGAAGGTTGATCAGGTGGAGGTCGATGTCAATTTTATGCAGTCCCTAGTAGACCAATGGTGGAGGCTTCAGATATAGTGATCACATGTATGGTTTTTGTCTGCCGCCAGTCAGCATTAGCATTGTTTGATTCTGGATCCTCATCTTCGTATGTATATGCCTACTTTTTTCCTTGTTTAGGGTTGGCTAGTGAGACATTATCTATTTCTATATTTATTGCTACCCTGGTAGGCAATTCTTTAGTAGTGGATCAGGTTGTTAGATCCTACTTGATAGCTGTTGGTGATCTTGAGACTTGGGCTGACTTGACAGTTTTAGATGTGCTAGATTTTGATGTGATTCTGGGCATGGACTGGATGTCCTCTCATCGAGTGGTTTTGGATTGTTATGCCAAGATCGTTACCATTATCGTGCCCAGTATATCCCTTGTTGTATGACAGTGTTCTAGTAGTTGCACACCATCTGGGATCATTTCTTTTCTTTAGGTTAGGAAGTTGATTTCATGCGGGTGTTTGATTTATCTAGCATATGTCTAGTATGTTATCATCGATATTTTTTCTCTCGAGTTGGTTTATCTGGTTAGGGAGTTCTTAGATGTGTTTGCGACTGACCTGCCAGGCCATCCACTTGAGCGTGATATAGACTTTTCCATTGAGTTAGAGCCAGGCACCAGGCCCATTTCCATTACTCCATATTGTTTATCTCCAGCTGAGTTGAGAGAGCTTAAGGTTCAGCTTTAGGACTTGTTAGCTAAGGGTTTCATTAGGCCAAGTGTGTCACCTTGTGGTGTTCTGGTTGTGTCTGTGAAGAAGAAAGATGGTTTGATGCGGATGTGTATTGATTATTGGCAGCTGAATAAGGTTACTATAAAGAACATGTATTCGATGCCGCGTATAAATGACTTGTTTGATCAGCTCAAGGGTTCAACAATGTTCTCTAAGATAGATTTGAGTTAAGGTTACCACCAGTTGAGGATTAGGGTAGAGGACATCCCTAAGACAGTATTCAGGACACGTTATGGCCATTATGAGTTCCTGGTGATATCTTTTTGGTTGACTAATGACCCCACAACTTTCATAGACTTGATGCACAGGGTGCTCAAGCCGTACTTGGATTTGTTTGTGATAGTCTTCATTGATGACATATTGATATACTCGTGGAGTAGGGAGGAGCATGAGCAGCATTTGAGGATCATACTCCAGACTTTGAGAGATCATCAACTTTATGCTAAGTTCTCAAAGTGCGAGTTTTGGCTTGAGTCAGTAGCATTCCTAAGACACATGGTGTCTAAGAATGGGATACTGTGGACCCAGGGAAGATTGAAGCCATTCGTGATTGGCCAAGGCCTACTACTCCTACCGAGGTTCACAACTTTGTTGGGTTAGTAGGTTACTACAGACGGTTCATTGAGGGATTTTCTTCTATAGCAGCACCCTTGACTAGGCTGACTAGGAAGGATATCCTATTTCAATAGTCTGATCAGTGTGAGGATAATTTCCAGAGGCTTAAGCCCTCATTGACTTCATCTCTGGTATTGACATTACTGGTTGAGGGTCAGGGATTCTCAGTATATTATGATGCTTTATCAGTTAGTCTTGGTTGTGTGTTGATAAGGCAGGGTCATGTGATAGCATATGCATCGAGGCAGCTGAAGGATCACGAGTGCAACTACTCCACTCATGACTTAGAGTTTGCAGCAGTAGTCTTCGCATTCAAGATCTAGAGGCACTACTTATATGGAGTTCACTGTGAGATTTACATCGACCACCGTAGTCTTGAGTACATCATGAGTCAGTGAGAGCTAAACTTTAGGCAGCGGATATAGGTTGATTTACTATAAGACTATGAATTCACTATTCTATACCATCCAAGCAAGGAAAATAGTTACAACTCGAGTATTGGCATGTCACCTTTTGAGGCATTGTATTGTAGGTGTTGCAGATTACTAGTGGGTTGGTTCAATGGTTTAGAGTCCAGACCATAGAGTATAGACTTGCTTCGTGATTCCTTAGACAGAGTTCGGGTAATTCAGGACAGACTTTGGGTAGCCCAAAGTAGGCAAAAGAGCTACGCATATCATAGACTTCATGCCTTAGAGTTCAGTGTTAGTGATCTGGTGTTTCTTCGAGTGTCGTCCATGAAGGGCGTGATGATATTTGGTAGATAGGGCAAACTCAGCCCCAGGTATATTGAGCCATTTGAGATTTTCCAGATGGTTGGTAGTGTTGCTTATATATTAGCTTTTCCTCTGATGTTTTTAGCTATGCATCCAATCTTTGATGTATCAATGTTGAAGCAGTATGTACCGGATGAGTCACATGTGTTGTAGTGGTATTCAGTGCAGTTAGATGAGAGTTTGACCATTGTTGAGGAGCCGGTATCCATTCTAGCCAGTGATGTAAGGAGATTGAGGACTAAATACATTCCTATGGTTAAGGTTAAGTGGAGAAATCATCTGGTCGAGGAGGCTACCTGAGAGACCAAGAGAGATATGCAAGCTCAGTATCTGCAGTTATTTGAGCCTTCAGGTACTCTCTTTTTCTGACTTTTGAGGATGAAAGTCCTTTTTAGTAGTGTATGATGTAATGACCCTTCTGATCATTCCCATATTTTTGGTTCCTTTGTACTGTTAGATCTTGCTTGTAATGGTCCCAAGTCATTTTTGACTTGCTGGGACCGGTAGTTCGGTGCTCGGGCCATTCTTTAGATCGTTATGACCATTTCCCTATTTTAGAGCTTTAACTTAGGAAATCATTGACTTTAGTCAACATTCTTAGCTAGAATGCTTGGAATCAAATTCCAACAGTTCCATTAGCTCCGGAGTGTGGACTTTGATCTAGTAGGTCTTTTAGTTGGGGCCCGAGAGCTTCCAGTTTGGTTTTATCTCATATTCTGTGATTTCAGGCAAGTTGGGCTTGGAAGTTTGACTTTTTTCAACACTCAGAGAAGAAGACCTCGGATGGGAATTCCATTAGTGCTATTAGCTCCAAAATATTGACTTTGGGCTAGAGGAACCTTTGGTTCAAGTCCCGAGGCTTTTGGACTCATTTTGAGCTATTTCATTTTGGAAAAGTTGGACTTTTGGGCATGGGACCCACTTTTCATTAAATCAACCTCTTTTGGAAATTTTATCGATTTCATTAAGTCTAAAATGCCATTTTTAGTTGAGTAGCATAGGTTATTTTCATTTACGGGACCCCGAATGAATCTTGAGAAACCATCTGAGAACATTTTTATGTTGGCCTAAGTGTTGGTGGCTAGTTGCTGGTATGGCACTAGCCAATCAATCTCCCACGCATGGTAGTCTGTATGCGCACTGAAGGCTAGCCGGCCCTTCCCCTCCTTTCCCATCGCCTGCGCGGCAGGCATGCTGAATGTGCATGCCCGTGCGCATGGTGGCCAGACTCCATGCGCGCTTGCTTAGTGCCTGGACTGGCCTCCGCCTTCCCTTGGTGTGCATGTGCGCCTGGCCATGTGCCTGGTGCTGCATGTGCAGGGCATGGCCGCGTGCGCATAGGCAGCGACTGGCATCCTTTAAATGCCTTCTTCTTATCTTTATTTTTAAAACATTCCAAAGGGCTGTTTAGGCCCTTTTTCCTATATGAACCATGCTCAATTTTTGAGCATGCATTCCTGGCGATGTCATGAACATCGTAGTAGTTTTCATTTTCAGGTTTAGATTGCGAGGCCCACGGGCTCGCTTTTGACCCAGATTTCAACTCGGCTAAATTATTTTGCATTATGGATATCATTAGCTTTGTATTAACGAGTAGATTATGTTCTTGATAGTTTGACTGCTATTCAGTACTTCTCAGAGCAGTTTGGGCTTGAGCGACAACTTTCCAGTAACTATTCATTGGACGCCAGGTTGGTTACGACTTATCCACTTTAGACTTTGCTTATATAAGGTATAATTGTACTATCTAGCATCTTTCTATTAGGTTTAATAGGTTGGCACCCCAGACCTTGTCCGCTTTCTTCTGGTCCATTCTTATTTCCTACGTTGGCTTTAGTATTTAAACTCATTTTATAGTATTACCCCTTGTGGTCCTGTGTGACCTTTGTATTTGCCTTTGGACCATAGATGGCAGGATTTGGGAAATATCCGTGAGTCTCAGACATTAATTTACAATTTATGAGCTAGTTATCTGTGCTGCAGAGCAGATTGAGCCTGTGCAAGATCGGTAGGTTGATTGTGAGCCATTGGGCTATTGATTGTATTCGAGCATATAATTATTATCATGCAAAAGGTTTTTCTGCATTGATTTACTACTATTATGGATGCGGGCCTAACTATCACCACTTTCTAAACCTTGCATGGCCTCGAGGGCCTGTTTTTCAGTTATAAATAATTTTAAAATAGATTTAAATTGGTTTTATGGACCTTCTTGGAGTAAAAGAGATTTGTAATGATTTTCTAACTGATATTAAACTTGGCTGAGCCAGAGTGCTAGACCTGTTTTCTACTGATTTGATGAGATACTAGGCTCGGCTGGGCCGGAGTGCTGACATGACCTTTTTATTAATTTTAGACCTGAATAGATTTTGGGCACGGATATTGAGATATTAGGAGTTTGTATGTAGTCTCGGAGACCTTCTTGGACCTTGCTGATCCGGACTAAGGGCTACGAGCCAAGAGTGCCAGATGAGGGGTATATGCGGGAGTACAGGTATATGAGGTAATCCTTTCATGGGTCCTACCTAGTGGTCCTACAGGCACCAGAGGAGGTCCATACGATACCATTGACATTTCATAGCATATCATACATTGTTTGCACGGATCCACCCTTGTTTGTTATTTGTTGAGTGTATGCTCCGATAGTATGGGATGCCGGAGGATTTTTTTTATTTGTATATATTCCTCGGGTGTATCGTTGCCCATTGAAACTATAGGTAGATTAGCTTACTCGTTCATATTATAGTTACTGGTTAGTTTTCCTTTCAGATCATCCGTACCTTGTGAATTATACTGTTAGCATGATTATGTATGTTGCTTTTCCTTCTTTTCCTTTTTTTTGAGGTTACCGATATACCTCAATATTCTTAAACTCTCTGTATATATTGTTGTTGTAAGGATCCAGTAGCGATCTTGTCAAACTTTCTCTACTCTTTCACCTGTATTTTATGATATATTTTCTATGGCTAGCATAGTATACTTGTATTCTCCTTGCTTTCTATTTTGTTGCTAGCTTGCGTGTGTTTTCCCCTATTTGTACTGTTACTACTTCCTTCTTATCTGTTATTTACTGCTTTTATATCTTATATATGCTCAGTCGGTCTATGATGCCTATTGGGTACCCGTTACTTTGCAATTGGTGCTCATACTATACTTCTGCATCTTCTGGTGCAGATTCGAGTGTGAGCTATCACTGTTGATGCACGGAGCTCGTGTAGTGCTTTTTGGACATTCGAGACACAAGGTGAGCTCCTGACGACTAGGGCTTGGCTTTATCTCTTATTTTGTATTATGTACTCTTTTGCTATTCAGAGATCGTTGTATATTCTTTGTTTGTACCCTCTTGTACTCTGTATATTTAGTAGTGGCTTCTATACTATGATACCAGGTCGTGGGATGGTTTAGCTTCCGTATATATATATATATATATATATCTTTTTATGTCTGTTTTACATGCTTCCACTTATTACTCTTTCTTGTACATATTTCTCTTCTTTAGTGGCTCATTACTAACCGTTCTGGGCTACGGAGATTGGTTCGTGTACACGGGATTGTAAGTACCATCATAACCTGAGAAATCGGATCGCGACATATTTTTCTTTTGTAGTTAACATTAATTCAATCTACCACAGACGGCAAGTCAATAACTACCCTATAAATATTAAAATATTAAATATTGAACAATAAAAATATCCCTAAAATGTGATAGATTCTTATACCCTTTGAAAGCTAGATTAATTTTCCAAAAAAAGTTATGCTTGCAGGATAAAATTATTATATTGGTTACTATGTCATATTAATTTTTTTTTCGAATAAGAAACACTGCACAAAAGCATTGTATATACTTCTAATATCAATTTTTTATATTATTTAATTTATTGAGAATACATGCAATGACCTAAAAAAGATACAATATCTACCCCACCTTATTCTTGAAGTTCTAAGTTATGCTCACATCTAGGAAATGTCATTAATGCTTTCCCAGTTTTATCTAACAATATTTCTTTAACAAGCTGCTAATTTATTTAATTTCATTAAAAGAAAATACCTTAATCAATTTCTCCTTAGACTAAAATACGTCTAAGAATATATGTACTTTCAAAAGAATTCGGGTTATCGTCTATCAAGAGGAACTAGAATTTGTCCATCCTCTTGAATTTTATTCATAGTTTTATTTCACCTTTTTTGAATTTATATTAGGAGCACTTTGCCCAAATCTAAAGGTATCAATGATTTGAAACTGATCAAGAATTAATACTTTAATTCATTTTTTTCCCTTTTTCATATGTTGCTGACAAATTGAACAAACACAGAGGGATATTGAATGGACGCTTTCTGCTTTAGTGTTTAAAGCTTCGACCAGTGGCAATTAGAATCTTGCAATAGGTTGTGTCATGCCCCGAAGCTACCCCTTGGATGCAATACGGTGCTTAGTGTCACAAGTGACCCCAAGCTAACCGATGGCATGGTACATCTATACAAAATCAGGTTAAGATGTGCATTGTGCGGAAGCTAAAACAATTTTAGTTTATGAAGCGGGAAGAACCCAAATGCCTAAATAAATATATAAAGTGTATGAAAAAGTAGTGTTGACTGGAATCCACACTAACAACTGCTGCATCTAGCCTATATCTGAAAGCCTTCTAACTGAATAGGAGTTTCTTTGACATGCCCCAACTAACTCTAATAAATATGAAAACTGAGATAACTACTGGAAATATAAGCATGTCTATCATCCTCAAACTAATGAGGACTCACCACTGAACTGCTGAGTGCGGATCAGAAGTCAAACTAGGCGCGGTCTGGATGCTGAGTGCCTGAACCAACATCATAAAATAATGTAGCACAAAAGTATGCATCAGTACTTTGAATATACTGAGCATGCAGGATATGTACAAAGCTGGACAATATATAACTGAACATGAGGATATATATACTGCAACATAACTGAAAGCTGAACTGAATGCAATGACCAAGTATAAATTATGAAATAACATGCTGAACTGAATACTGAACATAAATACTGGATACAAGGTCAATGCACATGAATCTGACTGTGGGAGACACTACTAACTGACATACCCCAAGCTGAGCTAACTATGGGGCCAACCTGTAACCCTGGATAGAAGGGTGTTCATACCTTGCCAAGAGTACGAACAAGTCTGACGTGGATCCACTACTAATGTCCACAAGGGACAAGGAGTTACATCCTAGTCTGACAGCTGACTCCTCTAAACCAATGGTGGTGCCGTAGTTCTGGGACTTAGGGACTGTTACTAAAGGTTTTAGCCTAAACTGATAGATAAGCCTTCATCCCCTCGTCCACTCGGTACTAAATCTACTCCCACTGAATGTAAGTAAAAATGTACTGAAATAAATGATAGCTCAAATACTGTTAAATGACTAAGAATGCAACATACACAGGCTGAAGGGTATAGCATTCAATTTCCTAAGCATAACCATATAACTGATCTGCCTAGCAAGCTAAATTCATGAGAATATTGGAATTGCTACAAGTTAGGGTTTTTGAGCATTATTCATGAAACTGTACTAATTCTCCAAGAAACCTATAATTAATACCATAAAAGCTGTAAGAATTGAATTACAATAATTCCCTTAGATTCAAGAACCCTAGGTCTAAAATATTCATGGAGAAAACTGAAGGCTGACTGGAATCTAGGGACCTAATGGGTGAAAGAAACCCACTAGTGAAATCCCCTATACCTGGTGAAGAAATCCACAGAGAAATCCTTGGATTTTTGGGGCTGAACTTGATGAAGACCTCTGCTTGTTCTTGGAGGAAAACTATCGCCTCTTTTTCTTATTTTCTTTTTAAGTTTAAAGAATTTAGGGGAGTGAATGTTTTAGGTAGTTTTAGGCTACTTAATTAGGCTTAAACGACATAAAACTACGTAGCTTAGGCCTTGAAAGGGAAAGAAAAAGTCCAGAATACCCCTGGGAAAGTTAAAAGAATTTATGCAGAAACTGCAACTCCGGGATCACGAATTCGGATGGCGAACCATACTCCTGAACGACGGACCATCAACCTGAGTCGTGGTCCTGCCTAAGAGTTTTAGGGGTCTCTGGTCTCAGGAACTACGACTCAATAGGACTGACCATTCTTCTGAATGACAGCTCATCATGTGACTCGTGGTTCCTGGATTTGACTTAGCCTGGGGATTTACGTGAGTCAAAGGACAGACCGTTCTTATGAAGTATGGTCCGTAAACCAACTTGTGGTTTCTGGGACTAGAACTGGGGGTCCTCTAATTCAGGGAAACAACGTGTGATAGGTCGAGCCGTGGTTCTAAACTATGGTCTATGGTCCTAAACATAGTCCCTGGGATATGTACTGGAGAGTTACTGGAATTTGAACTACGGTTCAAGATGACGGTCCGTAGTTCAAAACTACGGTCTGTACTTTTGAACCGTGGTTCCTGGAAACTTGAATTTTCTGAAATTTTTATTCTCTACTAGTTTTTTGAGCTTAGTCTAGGCTTAGAAGTTTTGGGGTGTTATAATATCTCCCCCTTGGGATCATTCTTCCTCGAATGAAGACTAAATAAGCTGACTTTGGAGGGTAAGAGCTGCAATCCCTATCAACAGAGTACTAGAAACTGATATCTAACTGAACTGAGTTCTATAAGCATGCAAGTATGCTGAAATACAAGGGTATCTGATGGAACAAGGTGCTGAGACTGAATTTCACAAGAGTAGACTGAGAGACTGGAGAGAAACTATTTACCTCAAGTTGAAACTGAATCGGAGGGAAAGAGGTGGGGGTACTTGGATATCATGGCTGCTTTTGCTTCCCAAGTAGCTCCCTCTACAGACTGATTCCTCCACAAAACTTTCACTGAAGGGACTTTATTATTTCTCAACCTACGAACCTAACGATCAAGAATTTCGATTGGAACCTCCTCATAGGTGAGGCTATCCTTCATAGCCATGCTCTCCAAAGGTACTATCGAATTCGGATCCCCCACACACTTCTTCAACAGGGAAATATGGAAGACTGGATGAACTGCTGCTAGTTCTGATGGCAACTCTAACTTGTAAGCCACATTACCCACCCTTTTCAAGATTCTGTAACGACCTACATACCTGGGACTGAGCTTCCCTTTCCTGCCAAATCTCATCACACCCTTCATGGGTGACACTTTCAGGAAAACCCAATCATCAACTTTAAACTCTAAGTCTCTTCTCCTAACATCTGCATAGGACTTATGACGACTCTGAGCTGTCTTTAGCCTATCTCTGATGAGCTGAACTTTCTTCATAGCCTCATGTACCGAATCTGGTCCAATCAAAGCTTCTTCACCTATTTTGAACCAACCAATAGGTGACCTACATCTACGCCCATAGAGGGCCTCATATGGGGCCATTTGAATACTGGAATGGAAGCTGTTATTGTAGGCGAACTCTATAAGAGGTAGGTGATCATCCCAACTACCTTTGAAATCGATCACGCAAGCCCTAAACATGTCCTCTAAGGTATGAATGGTACGCTATGCCTGACCATCCATGTGTGGATGAAATGCTTTACTGAGATCCACCTAAGTACCAAGACCTTTCTGAAAAGATCTCCAGAAATGAGATGTAAACTTAGGACCTCTATCTAAGATGATAGACAAGGGAATTCCATGCAACCTGACTATCTCGCTGATGTAGAGTCTGGCATAATCCTTCGCTGAATCTGTAGTCTTGACTACTAAGAAGTGAGATGACTTAGTGATCCTGTCAACTATCACCAAAATGGAGTCATGCTGTCTGCGAGTACGAGGAAAACTCGTAATGAAATCCATGTTGACCACTTTCCACTTCCAAGTATGAATGCTAATTTCCTGAGTCACACCTCCTAGTTTCTGATGTTCTACCTTAACCTGCTGACAGTTGGGACACCTAGACATAAAATGTGCGATGTCCCTCTTCATGCCGTTCCACCAATAGACTTCCCGTAGATCACGGTACATCTTAGTGGCACCTAGATGAATGGAATATCTAGAATTATGGGCTTCTGAAAAGATCTACTACCTCAACTCACCCACCTTAGGAACACATAAGTGACCCTGATAATGAAGTACACCATCTCCCCCTTGGGAGAAAACCTCAACTCTCTGCTGATGAACTACACCCTTCAGCTAAAGCAATATGGGATCACTATCCTGTTTCTCCTTAACCCCAGCTACCAAAGAAGATTCTAACCCATTATGAACTATCACACCACCATCTGTCGTGTCCATAAGGCAAACTCCTAGGCGAGCAAGCCGATGAACATCTCTAGCCAATTCTCTCTTCTCTTCCTCAACATGTGATACACTACCCATAAACAGTCTACTGAGAGCATCAGCCACTACATTGGCCTTACCCGGATGGTAGAGCACATTCATATCATAATCCTTGAGGAACCCAAGCCATCTTCTCAGACGAAGGTTCAACTCTTTCTGGGTGAACACACACTGGAGGCTCTTATGATCTGTGAACACATCAACATGAACACCAAAATCTTTAAGGCAAACACAACAGCTGCAAGCTCAAGGTTATGGGTTGGGTAGTTCTTCTCATGGGTCTTAAGCTGTTTGGAAGCATAAGCTATGACCTTACCTGCTGCATCAAAACACAACCCAGGCCGATTCTGGATGCATCTCAATAAACCACATAACCATCCAAACCCTCTGGTAGAGTCAAAATAGGAGCTTTAGTCAACCTGGTCTTCATCTCTAAGAAAATCTTTTCACACTCATCTGACCACTGAAACTTGACCTTTTTCTGCGTCAACTTGGTCAATGGGGTAGCTATGGAGGAAAATCCTTCTACGAACCTCCTGTAATAACCAGCCAAACCTAAGAAACTTCTGATATCTATCAGAGAGGTGGGTCTGGGACAGTCCTTTACTACCTCAATTTTCTGAGAGGCAACTCGGATACCATCACTAGACACCACATGACCAAGGAAAACGACTGATTTCAACCATAACTCACACTTACTGAATTTGGAGAATAACTGGTGGTCCTTGAGAGTCTGTAGAACGACCCTCAGATGACTTGTATGCTCCTCCTCATTTCGAGAATAAACAAGGATATCATCAATAAATACAATGATGAACAAGTACAAATACTGTTTGAACACCCTATTCATTAAGTCCATGAAAGCTGCAGGAGCATTGGTTAGTCCAAAAGACATAACTACAAATTCATAGTGACCATACCGAGTCCTGAAGGCTGTCTTCGGGATGTCACTACCTCTGACTCTGAGATGATGGTAGCCAGATCTGAGGTCTATCTAGGAAAAATAACCAGCGCCTTGAAGCTGGTCGAACAAGTCATCAATCTTAGGGATAGGATATTTATTCTTGATTATGACTTTGTTCAACTGACGGTAGTCAATGCACATCCTGAGAGAACCATCTTTCTTACGCACGAACAACACTGAAGCACCCCATAGAGAGATGTTGGGTCTGATGAAGCCCTTATCTAGTAGGTCTTTCAGTTGTTCTTTCAATTCCTTAAGCTCAGTTGGAGCCATTCTGTAGGGAGGAATTGAAATAGGCTAGGTATCTGGAAGGAGATCTATTCCGAAGTCGATTTCCCTTTTGGGAGAAACTCTGGGAAGATCTTCTAGGAACACTTCTGGAAACTCATTTACTACTGGGACTGACTCAAGAGTTGGGGTCTCAGAGTTTGAATCCCTAACCCAAAAAAGGTGATAGATATACCCCTTGGAAATCATTTTTCTAGCCTTAAGGTAGGAGATGAAATGACCTACAGGCACTGAGTTACTACCCTTCCAGTCTAAGATTGGCTCGTTAGGAAACTGAAACCGAACGATCCTAGTCCTACAATCGACTGAGGCATAACAAGAATATAACCAATCTATGCCTAGAATGATATCAAAGTCTACCATTTCTAACTCTACAAGATCTGCTGAGGTGACTTTCTAGAAAATTGTGATGGGGAAATTTCTATATACCCGTCTAGCTATAACTGGGTCACCAACTGGAGTAGAGACTGAGAAGGGTTCTGGGAGAGTTTCTGGATTGATACTAAAGTTGACGGCTATATAAGGAGTGATGAAGGAAAGTGTAGCCCATGGATCTAATAATGCATAAACATCAGTATTAAAGACTCGCAACATACCCGTGACCACATTAGGACAGTCCTCCTGATCCCGTCGAGCCTGAAGAGCATACAACCTGTTCTAGCACTGTCCACCACCTGTACCAGATGAGGCAACCTGCTGAGTGGGGTGACCTACTGGGACTGCTGTAGAACCAGTCTGAGTTTGTGGGCGAACATCCTTGCCCTTCTGAGAAGCTGTGGGATAGTCCCTCATCATGTGGCCTGGCTTGCCACATCCAAAGTAATTTCTGCTACCTGTCAAGCACTCACCTTGGTGGTTTCTACCACACTTCTTACATACTGGGTTAGTGCACCCACTAGTGACCGTACCTTAGGACTCTGAGCCACACACTCTATCCCTACGATCCTTCTTGATCTTGGACACTGGGGCACTAGCAGAATATGGAGTTGGTGCTGAATTTTTCTGGCGATATTCAGAGCTATTTCCACCCTCTGACCTCTGCTGATAGTGGCTCTAATCACCCTTACTAGCCCTCTTAGCATCTCCTCCCCTTTCCTTGAACTTTTCCTCCTCACTCTGCTGAGCATAAGTAACTAGCCTGGAGAAATCCATTTCCTTAATGAGCATTGCGGTCTTGCATTCCTTGACCACATCCTCAGACACACCGGACACGAACTTGCTCATACGAGCTCTAGAGTCAGTTACTATTACCGGGGCATACTTGGATAACTGAGTGTACTTCAGAGAATAGTCCTTTACGCTCATGTCATCCTGCTTCAGGTTGATGAACTCTTAAACCTTGGCTTCCCTGAGATATAGTAAGAAGAACCGGTCCAGAAAACCAGTCCTGAAAAGATCCCAAGTCATTGGTCCTGCATTGGCACAACGATATTCCTTCCACTACTGTTACCAAGTATAAGCCACCCCTTTCAGCTGATAAGAAGCCAAGTCTGCACTCTATACTGGAGTGACACCCATAATGCTTTTCACTTTCTGAATATCCTCTAAGAACACTTGGGGATCCTCTTCTGACTTGGACCCATGAAACTCTGGATGGTTTATCCGAGTGAAGTCCCGGATTCTAGCAGCAACATCATTAACCTGAGGCAGAGCTAGCGCCGCAGCCTGCTGATTGACCTTGGCGGTCATGTCCTAAGCAAGTACTTGAAAATTAACCCTGAATTCAGTATGCGTAACCTACTCATTCAATGGGTCTGCTGGAGCTGCTGGCTGATTCCTAGCGTTATATCTTCTGGGAGGCATTTTTCTGAAAAGCGAAGAGCATGAGTTAGAATAGAAGAAGATTAAATAGAGATCATACTCTGTAGCACAATATGGAAAGGAAAGAAGGGAAGTTATTCCTAATTACGTCTCATAGTTTCTCCCCATAAGTGTAGCGCGCTTCACACCCATGAGGAAAACTCTACTTAACGCAGATTTTAGACATCCTAGGACACTTAAACCATATGCTCTGATACCAAGTTTATCACGCCCCGAAGCTACCCACTGGATGCAACACGGTGCTTAGTTTCACAAGAGACCCCAAGCTAACCTATGGCATGGCACATCTGTACAAAATCAGGTTTAGATGTGCACGTGAGGAAGCTAAAACAATTTTAGTTTATGAAGTGGGAAGAACCCAAATGCCTGAATAAATATATAAAGTGTATGAAAAAGTAGTGTTGACTTGAATCCACACTAACAACTGTTGCATCTAGACTATCTCTGAAAGTCTTCTAACTGAATAGGAGTTGCTGGGACATGCCCCAGCTAACTCTAATAAATCAGAAAACTGAGATAAATACTAGAAATATAAGCATGTCTATCATCCTCAAACTAATGAGGACTCACCACTGAATTGCTGAGTGCGGACTGTAAGTCAAACTAGGCACGGTCTGGATGCTGAGTGCCTGAACCTATATCACAAAATGATGTAGCATAAAAGTATGTGTCAGTACTTTGAATGTACTGAGCATGCAGGATATGTACAAAGCTGGACAATATAGAACTGAACATGAAGATAGATATACTGCAACATAACTGAAAGCTGAACTGAATCCAATGACCAAGTATAAATCATGAAATAACATGCTGAACTGAATACTGAACATAAATACTGTATACAAGGTTAATGCACATGAATCTGACTGTGGGAGACACTACTAACTGACATACCCCAAGCTGAGCTAACTATGGGGCCAACCTATAACCGTGGATAGAAGGGTGTTCATATCTTGCCAAGAGTATGAACAAGTCTGACGTGGATCCACTACTGATGTCCACAAGGGACAAGGAGTTATAACCTAGTCTGACAGCTGACTCCTCTAAACCAATAGTGGCGCCATAGTTCTGGGACTTGGGGACTGTTACTAAAGGTCTTAGCCTAAACTGATAGCTAAGCCTTCATCCCCTCGTCCGCTCGGTACTAAATCTACTCCTACTGAATGTAAGTAATAATGTACTGAAATAAATGATAGCTCGAATACTGATAAATGACTAAGAATGCAACATACACAGGCTGAAGGGTATAACATTTAATTTCTGAAGCATAAACATATAACTGATCTGCCTAGCAAGCTAAATTCATGAGAATATTAGAATTGCTACAAGTTAGGGTTTCCGAGCATTATTCATGAAACTGTACTAATTCTCCAAGAAACATATAATCCATACCATGAAAGCTGTAAGAATTGAATTACAATAATTCCCTAAGATTCAAGAACCCTAGGTCTGAAACATTCATGGAGAAAACTCAAGGCTGACTGGAATCTAGGGACCTAATGGGTGAAAGGAACCCACTAGTGAAATCCCCTATACCTGGTGAAGAAATCCACGAAGAAATCCTTGGATTTTTGGGGATGAACTTGATGAAGACCTCTGCTTGTTCTTGGAGGAAGACTGTCGCCTCTTTCTCTTATTTTCTTTTTAAGTTTAAAGAATTGAGGGGAGTGAATGTTTTAGGTAGTTTTAGGCTACTTAATTAGGCTTAAACGACATAAAACTACGTAGCTTAGGCCTTGAAAGGGAAAGAAAAAGTCCAGAATACCCCTGGGAAAGTTAAAAGAATTTCTGTAGAAAATGCGACTCCGGGATCACGACTTTGGATGACGAACCATACTCCTGGACGATGGACCGTCAACCTTAGTCGTGGTCCTGCCTAAGAGTTATGGGGTCTCTGGTCTCAGGAACTATGACTCAACAGGATGGACCGTTCTTCTGAACGACGGTTCGTCATGTGACTAGTGGTTCTTGAGATTTGACTTAGCTTGGGGATTTCAATGAGTCAAAGGATGGACCGTTCTTATGAAGTACGGTCCATAAACCAACTCGTGGTTTCTGGGACTAGAATTGGGGGTCCTCTAATTCAGGGAAACCACGTTTGACAAGTCGAGCCGTGGTTCTAAACTACGATCCGTAATCCTAACGTAGTCCCTGGGATATGTACTTGAGAGTTATTGGAACTTGAACTACGGTTCAAGATGACGGTCCGTAGTTCCAAACTACGGTTCGTACTTTTGAACCGTGGTTCCTGAAAACTTGAATTTTCTGAAATTTTTATTCTCTACTGGTTTTCTGAGCTTAGTATGGGCTTGGAAGTTCTGGGGTGTTACAGGTTGAGGTCCTTTCTATTTAGCATATTTGACCCAAACCTAAAAAGTAATAAGATGACAATTTTCTTATGCTTTCATTTTTCTTTATAGGCATGTTAATACACTCACTTTCTTTTTAAAAAATACTGATTTTTTATGAGACTAAAATTCATCTAGTCGACCTGAACTTATTTGATTATAAAGCATTGTTATTGCTATTATTTTTTGTTACCTTTTTTCATTTAAATACACTTCTTTATCTAAAGATCAATTGAGATTTTTTTATACAATTGAAGTATTAATTTTACATGAAGCAATATCGTTATACTCCACGTACATGTATAGATGAAATCAATCTACCATGTGAAGTGAGAAAAACTGATTGAAATTGAAGGGATCAATTTTTAAAAACATATCTTACTTTTATGTTTAATCTTATTTCTTTTAAAAAATAGATATACGCCATAACTGAAACAATTTAGTTATCTAATTTCTTTTATAATTATTGATGGGGATAAAGTGCAAAGCACATTTATAGAGACTAGTATGTGTCTGTGTGTATATATATATATAGCCTAAAAGTGTATATAAGGAGATCTCACTTGAGCGGCTACTTGAATTTACACCTTATTGGTGAAGGTCTAATATCCCATTTTGTTTCTCTCTTCATTACAGGTAGAGTCAGATTTTGAAGTTTATGAATTTTATATTTTAGTTTTTTTTACCAATTTTTAATATGCAAAATGGACTAGGCCATTGTGTAGGTTGAAAAGGGCTGGCGCTGATGTCGATCTTTTTTCATAATGTAATTTGTTTTTCTTGCTATAACAAGGGAACTGCCACCATATGACAGAAGTTAATATAAAAAATCTCTTTAAGTTAATGGGTTCTTAAATTAATAATTTATACATATTCAATAGATTTTTAAACCAGAATTATTGGGTTCGCTCGAACTCGTAGCCGACACTCTAGCTCTGTCTTGCTCCCCACCTTTCCATTCCCCTACACCCATGTGTGTGTGTATATATGTGTATATATATATATATATATATATATATATATATATATATATATATATATATCATTCTCCCTCACAGGAAACATAGTTACAGTATTATATATTTTTTAAAAAGTAACAACATTCTTGCATTTTTTTTAGTTGACCATCTGGCATTCGATTAAAAAAAGTATAAAACAAATATATTTACACCTTTTGGTTGTTCCTTTCTTCTTCACCTTGTTTTATTTTTCCTTTTTGTTTTTGTAGTTAACAAATTAATTATTAATATGAATTCTTATTGACATCGCTAAAACATAAATTGCATACACATTCTTATTTAGGAATCAAATGATCATGTAAATATAATATTCTTTGTGTGAGCATCAACATTAAATTTCTATGCTCTTAATATTTTTAAAATTATTCACTATGAAATTGAATTATAAAAAATAAATTACTTATTAGTGAAGAAACAAACTCTAATGAGGGTGGAAGGAATTCACATCTTTCTGCCTCATTTTTTAATCTCCAATAACATACAAACTATTACTACAATACAAAATTATGAGATTATGATGCAACAAAAATATCGCCAAATAATATGTCCAAAAAATAATATGAATCTTCAATAACAAATAAAAATAAATTTACGCATAAAAAAACTCGAGATATATAATTGATAGCTTAAGCGTCTTCAATGATATGAACCCATTTCAATCCTGCAACTTCTTGCATAAGTTAAGCAATATCCTACAAGAAAATGAAAAAAAAAATGAAAAACAAAGAAGAGCAAGAAAAGAAGAAAGAGAGACCTGAAATTTCTGAAGTTCTAGGTGGAAAATAAAAGCTTTATGAAGGAAGTGAAATAGAATTAGTCCTTATACAGTGATGGCAATTGTTTCTATCAATTCAATCAGAAGATCAACAAGGTAAAAAAAAACTCTTACAACTTGGAGTAAGGAGACCTTTTGGACATATTTAAACAACTATTGACTAAAGGAGAAGTTGTCAAACTGAAAGAATAATTATTTGAAGAGTAGGTCGCTGCTGGTAACAGGATAGTAATGCATCAGGCACGGGCAGAGCTCAAAAGATATTTCCATTATGAAGAAGAGTTCTGGAGGAAGAAGGCAGGTATACTTAGTTCTCTGATGGTGATAAAAACACTAGGTTCTTTCACATCCTAGTGAAGGGAAGGAGAAAGAGGCTACAAATCAAGAGAATACAGAATGTAGATGGGCAATGATTGCAAGATGAGGTGCAGATGGATAATGAGGCCATACATTTCTATGAGAAGCAATTCACTTAGGAGGAGGAGGCCACAAAAAATTTCTCATTTCTGGACCATGTCCCAGAAATGATAATCATTGAGCAGAATATCTTACTATGTAAGAATCCAAACCTAGAGAAAGTTAAGAAGATAATATTTAACCTAAATGGGCTAGTGTTAGTGGACCTGATGGTCTAACAGGTCTATTCTATCAGACATGCTGGTAAATTATTGGGGGAGATATTTTTAAAATAGTAAAAGCCTTATTTGAAGGGAACATACTTCTGAGGACTATCACTCGCACTAACTTAGTTTTGCTACCTAAAAAAATAACCACTCAGAGCTCTATAAACTTAAGGCCAATCAGCTTGAGTAACTTTATATATAAAGTTATATCGAGAGTGTCTCATGATAAGGATATTTTACCCCTAATAATATCCTTCCATTAATCAAACTTTGTGAAAGGAAGGAGCATCATAGAGAATGTACTACTCACATGCACAATAGATCATCACTGACATAAGAAAGAGAAGAAAGCCAACAAATATAGTGATTAAACTAGATATGGACAAAACATATGATAGGGTTTCTTGATTGTATCTCACTAGTGTTCTTAGAACAATGGAGTTTACTGAGATTTTCATTGACATGATATGGACGTTATTAGCTAATAATTGGTACTCCATACTCTTCAATGAACAAAACATAGATTCTTTCACTCTATCAAGGGAGTGCAATAAGGAGATCCTCTTTCTCCTGCCCTTTTTATAATCTCAGTAGAAGCTCTTTCGATAGCCTTAAACTGTCACGACCCAATTTCTCAGGTCATGATGGCTCCTACAATCCCCCAGTAGGCAAACCAATTCCCGTAGCCCAGAACGATTAGTAATGAGCTACTACCTAACTGATACACATAATAAATAGAAATAAGTGGAAGCAAAATATAAAGAATGACAAAGGGAAGAAATAACCCGAATATATACGAAATGAAACTACACCAACCTCAAGACTTGGTATCGACAATACAAAAGCTTCTGAATAGAATACAAGTGCTAGAAGTAACAAAATGATAAGCACAACTATCTCCGAATATACAAGAGTAATAGTACAAAAGATGAGATATGGTCAAGCCCCGACCGCAAGGCGCTCACCCTAGTCTCATATGTCCAAAAGCTGTATGAGTCACCAATGTGATCAACGGCAAAAGCTCAACTAATATCTGCACCAAAAAGATGAAGAAGTGTAGTATGAGCACCAAGACAATGGGTACTCATTAGGCATCATCGCCCGACTGAGCACATATAAGATATAAAAATAGTAAGTAGCAGATAGCAAGAAAGTAGTCACCGAAGCAATAGAGAAAGCACAAGGAACTAGCATGGAGAATAGACAACCAAGAGTTATAGGCATACAATGCTAGCACAGAAGATATAGATAACACAGAAACACGGGTGTAAGGAAGAATGACGCACCTGTGATCCTTGCAATAATAGTATAAATAAAGAGAGAGAGAATCAGGAACATGGCAGTATACCAGTAACCTCAAGTAAGATGGAAAAGAAGGAAAGCAATCCGACATAATCAACTAGAAGCCATAAAATAATGGAAACATACTTAAAACACTAACTCTCTAGATAAGCATACACCGAGATCATTATCACAATTTACAACCTAGAATGGAATAACTAAACTACAGGAACCAAGAGTTTCTACTCAGAATCAAGATAAGGAACAACGTCTGATAAATCACAACCGATCAGGAGGACACACGACGGAACCTCAATGATATAGGGCTCACTAGCCTCTCAATACTCAAGCCCAAAACTCGGAGCCTCAACAGGCTAAAACTTACCAATTCACAAGGACTAAAGACCATAACTAGCTCTATGTAACGACAGGAGTAATATAATCTACCTACAGTCCCAATGGCCGCCCATACAACCGAGGAACGCAATCAAGTGAAAACAAACCATCCGTCCACCCATACAACTAGAGCGTACACTGAAGACACATCAAACAAGGGTGGAATCCGAGTGAAATATGCATGATGATTTGATATGATGAATCTGTAACCAAGTGTGATCGCAATGTCGTATGTTACCCCCTATGGTGCCCCAAAGATCCAATAAAGATGGGATCCATGGAAGGACATTTCCCGAGTACCTCTCCTACACTGTACATCCCCTACCTCCAGTCACCGTCGACCTGTAACACTTGGTCCAGAATGGTAGAGTCCATGGAGGTCTACTTGTAGACCATATACTAACACAAAACTCAATATATCTCAATAATCAAAATCTCGTAGTACGTGCTAGAATTCGATCTGAGTCTAAATCAGTAGTAGTAATCTCAATAACCCCCATCAATGGTGCTCAGAGCATATCTGGGTATAAAATAGAAGTCAAGTATCAAAGTCCATAAATAGGGTGCCCGGCTCGTATCCGGGTCTAAATTCGTAGGAAATAATGTCTAGTGCTACGGTTTAGCTGAGCCTAGTATCAAAATGAAGATCAGTAATCAAATCATCGTAATCTCCCCTTTACTCTGAGAGGTTTCATAAAAGTTAGTTTAAAAGCCCTTTCAAAGTCATGTACCAAAAATGGGCCCTCGGGGCTATGCAAAGTTTAGAAAATCAATTATAGTAGGCCCGAAGCTAAATCAATAGTAAAACATGTAGGGAAAACCTTTTCATGTATGATATGCTCGCAAACTATAGAGTAGCCCAAAATGGCTCACAAACATTTCCTATCGGCCCTGCACAGGCTCAACGGCTCTACATCAGTCATAACCAGCCTAAAAGGATAGCTCTATGTCCTGGACTTGCGGACATTCCCAAATAACCCAACATATGTTCTATAGTCAATACAAGGCCACACAGGACCACAAGGGTAATATACAATACTGATACGAATACTACAATCAACGTATGAAATAAATGGACAGAAAAGGCGGACAAGGTCTGGGGTATCAACCTAGAACAACCCACCTAAGGATGCTAATTAATGCAGTTATAGCCTATATACGCAGAGTCTAGGTAGGGAAAGCCATAACCTACCTGCCATCCGATGACTAGCTGCGAGAACAGCATTGTCCAGGCTCAAACAGCTCAGGGAAGCTCCAAATCATGAAAGTAATATCAACACAATAATTTATACGTTAAAATGAGACTAATGATACCCATAATTCCATAAACATAATTGTGTCAAAATCCGGGTCACAAACGGGCCTGCGGGTCCTGTAACCCGAAATCAGAAGAGAAAAACACACACGTGTTCCTTACCATCCCGGGAGCACATGCTAAAAATTTGAGTGGAAACAGACATGAAATGGGGCTCCAAAATAGCCCACCCATTTAAGGAATTAAGAGAAATTAAATGTAGAAAACGGGAATTAAAGAGAGGACTTACCCATCTTCGAAGCCAATAACCGAGCTAGTATCGAGGGAATATTATCTTCCAACTAGTAGGGATAATCAATGGTGAAAAATGAAGTATTTGGGAGTGTTTGGCAATGGAGGTTCGGACTTGATATGTTGGAGAATGAAGGAGAAAGCAAGAAAAAGCCAACTTAAAGCTGACTGCCTTGGCCTTTGCGAATGTGGCCAAGGCGTCGCTTTCACGAATCAAAAAATGGGAGGCTTGACAAATTCCCTTTACGAACGAGGCCAAGGCCCACGAACGTGAAGAACAAACTTGGGGCAGCCAAAAATTGCCCTATGCAAACGCGGCCACCCCTCCGCGTTCACGATGAACAAAAAGGGCTATGACAACAACCAGCTGTCAAGGGCAGATTTTCCACACTTTGGGTCACCATGAATGCATCCGCGGTCCCGCAAACATAAACAACCTGAGCTATTCGACTAGAAACAACATTCCAGATCCAATGAAATTAATGAAAATCCCATCGAAGGTCCATTTAATAAAAAGTAGGACCCACGCCCAAAATTAACCTTTAGCCAACTATTTCCAAAACGGAACCCAATGGCCGAAATAAAGTCCGGAAGCCTCGGGACCCAAACCAATGGTCCCTGTGGCCTAAACTTGACATTTCAAAGCTAACAACGCTGACAGAATTTTTCTCCGAGGTCATCTTTTCTGAATGTTCACCAAAGTCAACCAAACAAGCTAAACTAGCCTGAAAACACGGAACGAGAGGAAATTCCAAGATGAAAAGCTCTCGGATCCCGACCAAAGGTCCCTCTAGACCAAAGACCACAATTGGAGCTAACGAAACTTTTAGAATTCAATTCTGAGCATGTTCACCAAGCATGTTGACTGAAGTCAATGATTTCAAAAGCCTAAAGCTCTAAAACAAGGAATGGACAAAAAGACCAAATAAATGGCCCGGGCACCAAACTACCGATCCCAGTAAGCCATAAATGACTTGAGAGGCAGGAAAGCTCTAATGGTACAAGAAAGTTGAACACGCATAAATAACCGAAAGGGTCATTACATGAACTCCCTTATGGACACAGACAATTACCAGGGATTTGGAATGCCTTAGTGGAGTTTAAAGATTATTCACCTTGGTTATACAGATAATACAATTATCTTTACTTTAGCAAATGAAAATCCATTGGGATGATCAAGGAAGTGTTGTAGGAATATTAGAAGGTTTTAGGCCAACCGATAAACTCAGAGAAGTCTGCTCTCTACATGCATCACAAGGTTGCTGAGGTACTAGCTCAGGAGGTTGTCTCCATTACTGGTTTCAGTAGAGGGACCTTTCCTTTAAAATATTTGGATTGTCCAATTTTTCTACCTAAAATAAGAGTTGTATTACAATTAATTGATCAAGAAGATTAAAGAAAAGCTGCAAAACTAGAGAGGAAATCTATTATCTTTTGGTTAAAAAGCTATTCTGATCAACATTGTTCTTCTGAGAATGCCAATGTACTTGGTGTCTGCAATAGACCCTAGAAAATACACTATAACTGAAATTTAGAACATATGTATGATTTTATTAGAGCAACAAGGAAGAATAAAGGAGCAAACATTAGTCATCATGGCTGAAAATGTGTTTGCCTAAGCAAAAAAGATGCATGAGCTTCATATCTTCATTGGACATCTCTAAAGCCCTATTTGTCAAGCTATGGTGGAAGTTTAGAATCATAATAATATTATGGACCAACTTTATGTAAAACAAATATTGCAAGAATCAAATACCCACAATGTTCAGCTGGAAAGGAGATTCACAACTTTTGAAGAAGATGTTTAAAGCTAGGGATGAAATAGAAACTAATATTTGGTGGGAATCCAAAAGTTACAATGCTAGCTTCTGGTTTGACAACTGGACTAGGTTAGGCCCCCTGATCCATCTAATGTCTTCAAATAAGAGAGATATGAGCTTTGAAGATATGCATTATTTTATGCAAGAAGGACAATGGAATGAAGTGCTGCTAAGGCAAAGTATGCTAGCCTTCTGAATTGCCTAAGGGAGAACAAACTATCACATGTGATAAACCTCGGTAGTTACCCACATGTAATGACAAGTTCCCAATTAAAATGGCTTGGGAAGAAATCAAGCAAATATCAAAGCAACAATCATTCTTTGACAAACAGTGGACACCTGGAATATCCTACATGATTTTCTTTTTCCTATGAAGAAGGAAGCAACCAATTGATGATGTTCTAGCTAGTATGGCTATCAATATTGTCTCTAGGTGTAGGTGTTGTAAGAATCCTCAGTAGGAGACTATAATCCACCTTTTTCTTACTTGAGAGTGTGCTAGAAGTATTTGGAGCCTATTAATAAGTCGGTAATTTACCAACTTATTGAGCCTTTACTCATGAATTATTGCTATGTTTTGATAATATTTAGAGGTTCTTATGGAATTTATTGATGTCTATGTAGGTACTTGTGATCAAAGATAAAAAATAAGGAAATGAACCCAAAAATAGACAAAAAGGAGTGAAGTGTGAAGTGAGCAAACAAGATGAAGATTCTGCTGAGAGATGCAGCGCTCGTGCGACATGCACTTGCCTTGGTGCAAAATGCACCTTCCACCGCATGGAGCTCGAAATTCACTGAAGGATCTACTAAGGGGTGCGATCACTGTGTGACGCGCATAATGCCTTATGCAAATTGTACTCCACTTCGCTTGAAGCTTCTCAATTGGCCTGAGTCACTAGATCACTAAAGAGGGTATGCGACGCACACATGATGATATGAAAACTGCACGTCACGCCGCACACCATCCGAAGGGTATTTTTATCCAAATTTATATGATGTTTTGGGAATGTTTATAAACCCATTTTAGGTACAATTATAAATAGTTCTGATAGTTCTGAATTTTGATCATCATTCTTAGTTTTATGAATAAGTTTTCCCTTCTAAGAACAAGAATAGGGTTTCTCCCAATTCCTTCTTCCCAATTCTTAGAACCACCATTTGTCTATAAACTGAGCTTGGATATTGAGAAATTTAGCTTGAATGGAAAGGAAATTGTATTACCCATTTGGTATATTTCTTTCCTTAAGCATGAGTAGCTAAACCTCTTATCTAGGGATGTGTTGATGATTGGTACTTGATAAATGGGTGTGGGTGTTGCTAATTCTTGTTTATTGGTGGTTGCAAATATTGATTTTCCTTACTTGGTTTTGGTCTGGCTTGAAAGAGGAAATCATAACTTTGGATGTGAAATTACTAGTAGGAACTTGGGCTTCCATTTAGATTGAGACTAGAAATAGCTTAAATTGATGGAATCCCCCATTTAAGGGTCTAAACTAGAAATAACATGACCTCCCTAAGCATTATCTTGGTTGTGTATTGCTTAATCAATAGTGCTTGATTTAAGACTATTGAATATATGGTTGTTGATCGAGAGATGAATAACCATACCTAAGACCAAGGTTACCCATATCAATTATCATGAATTTGCATGAATGAGCAATCACCCTATCCCATATTCGAATCCCATTTGACACACATCATTAGTCATCCTCTCTATTGTCTACACCCGTCTTTACTTTATTTGTTTTGTTGAAATATGAAATTGTGACAGATTTCCAATCCTCCCTCTTTTTACATTACTCACTCTCATTGTGAACTTTGTTTTATAATCATTTAGGCTAAGTTCTAAATTCCCTGTGGGATCAACCCCGACACTTATCGAGTACAATAAATGTGTTTTGTTCTAACGATCGTCGATACCTCTTTTTAGGAGAGTACATGAGCGTTAAAAAAAATGGCACCATTACCGAGGAATTAAGTTGATTAGCCTTTTTGATTGTGGAATTAAAATCACTTTGTAGAGGTATTGTTATTTTATTTTGTTTGTTATTTTTGCTTGTCGTATAGATATCCCATGAGTCAAGTGGGCGATAACGAAAGTGTCAACGGAAGTCTTGACGGGTTCATGAAAAAGGCAAATGAACCCGTGCCTCAAGTGGGAGTAGGAGCAATCCACCTATCCCCAACGGTTAGAAATGCGGTGTTCCACGTGATGATCACAATGCTCCATTCGATCCAAATAAAGGGTATGTTTAGAGGAGCAGCCCACGAAGACGCCAAAAGGCACATCTATAATTTTGTAGAGATATGTCAGCCATTCATATTTCAAAATATCTGCCAAGAATCCGTCTGACTTCGCCTATTCACCTTCTCTCTAATGGGGGAAGAAACAACTTTGTTGGAGGAATTTTAAGATGGGTGAATCACCTCTTGGACCAAGTTGGTAAATGCCTTTACTACTAGATTTTTTCATCCATCACGAATGATGCAGTTGAGTGATGAAATTACCAATTTCTGTCAACTTCTCGATGAGCCCTTTCATGAGGTATGGGTGAGATTCAAGAAGAAAATTGTATTATATCCTAACCATGGATTGCCGGACAATATATTGCTACAAAGCTTCTTTAGATCTTTGAACTCGATGAATAAATCTGTAATGACCCTCCAGGTCATTTTTTATTTTTCATGCTTTTTTTGCATTTCGAGCTTTCCCTTAAAGGCTACAGGTAATTTATGACTTGCTGGGACTGATGGTTTAGTAACCGAGCTGTACGTTAGGTCGTTATGACCATTTTCCTATTTTAGAAATTGAACTTAGAAAATCTTTGACTTTGGTCAACTTTTTTGATTAACGTGCTCAAAATCAAATTTTGACAATTCCGTTGGCTTCAAAATAGGGATTTTGGTCTAGTAGGACCATTGGTTTGGGTCTGAGTGGTTTTGGTTGGATTTTGTGTTGCTTTCTAAGTTTTAAAGCCAGTTTGGATGGTGGGGTTGACTTTGGTCCACAGTCAAAGAAGATGGCCTCGAATGGAAAATCTGTTAGCGCTATTAGATCATGCATGTCAATTTTGGGCTAGGGGACCTTTGGTTTGGGTCCCGAGGATTCTAGACTTGTTTTTGGGTTTTGAGTTCTGAGTTAGTTTCAGGCGTGGAGCCCACTTTTCATTAAAATGATCTCCGTTAGGAGTTTTGTCAATTCTGTTGAGTCCAGAATTCTGTTTCTAGTAGGGTAGCATAGTTAGTTTGTGTTCATGGGGTTTCGGATGAATCTCGAGGGTCCATCAGAAGTTTTTTTTGGCCTTGGTGTTATTGCTGGTTGCTGCATTAAGTTGCAGACCTTTTTTGTCTTCGGGATCGCGAGGCTCCCATCGCATTCGTGATGGTCTATTTCCTTGACTATCACGTTCATAAAGGTTGCTCTTCGTGACCGTGATGAAGATGGCTGGGACCCAGCTCAGCTTTTCTCTTCGCGAATATGGGATGGACCATTACGATCGTAATGGTCAAGCCAGCTCTTCTCCGCGAATGCAGGTTCCTGTTGCGATCGCGATGAAGGACCCATGGTAGCTATTTAAAACACCTAGTTTGTTTTCTCCTTCACATTTTTGAGAAACTCCATAGCTGAGCTCCCAAGCTCAAATTTCCAGCTCCCTTGCTTCAGTATTCTTCACCCAGTAAGTTCCATCGTCACCCCTCTCCTTCTTTCATGTCAATTCTCATAATTCTCTCGCTAAAAGTCCATTGTTGTTAATTTGTAAAGTTTGGCCATCCCTTGTAGAAATCTGATTATTGGGGCTGCAAGTTCTTGAGTTCGTGAAACTCACCACTGTGGCGTACTGCTCTTGGTTGGGGTAAGCTTCCGCCTTTAATTCAGAGCTTTTTCCGTGGTGATCCCATGAATTAGTAGCACTTTGGGGCTATTTTGGGCCACGAAACAAGCTCTGTTCGTGCCTAAACTTTGGGCATGGGTTCCTTAACCCACCACGAGAATAAATGTGAAATTTGTTTTTTGTTTCTTTGCGCGAGCTCCGAAGGTCATTTTTCTGACCCAATTCCTGGCCTGATTTTTCGTGTAGTAATGTAGGTGTCGTTCTTCTCGTCTTGATACTGGGATTGTGTTCATGAAAACATAGCAGCTTTCTGAAGCTTTTCAAAAGGGGAAAGCACACGAGTGATTATTCGTGCTTGCAGTTTGGCCCCGAGATAGGTTACGATTTACCTTCTAGACTGAGTTTAGTTAGATTATATATATTTATGTGTTACTGGAATGTTAGGTTGGATGTTAGGTAGAATTTAGGCTTAAATCCTGTTTATCACTTAATTGGCCATTTCGAGTTTTAATCTAGAATTGTTATGCTATCCTTAGCCTAGGAGCTTGCTTTATCTGTTTGGCTAGTATAGAATTCTTAGTATGCGTTTTGGAGGTTTTAGAGGTAGAATAGAGATTCCTGGTTATTTTTGCTTTTACTTTCTGTTTACCCACTTTATTCTATTATTGTGTGTAACTGTAGGCCCGAGGCCATAGCTCAGATTTGGACGGAGTTCCAGGTTAGTTCTCTTGGTTAGGAGGGTGCTTTGCCCCGTTTTGCCTGGTTGTGTATGTTTTCTCTGGATATGGAAATTTATATGCTTATACTGCATTGTCATGATTATCAGTACGGAAGAGAATGATTTTAAGGATTTTTTGTCCTAAACTTGGCAACTTTTGGGTTTTCATGATCTTTGGGCTTTTAAAAGGATTGCTTTGAAATTGTTAGTGATTTTGGGAGGAAAAGGGAAAAATACTACTTTTTATGCATACGTTGATGAGTCTGAGGTTAAATTCTGGGTGCCTGATGTGTTAACTTAAGTTTTATTTTTATGCATACGTTTATGAGTTCGAGGTTATTTCTGGGAGCCTCGATGCTCTATTTTGGGTTTTTCTTTCTTGCACTCATTTGATAAGCTCAAAGTTCCATCCCGGGCTCCCGAGTGCAAGATACCTGGATACGTTTACGTCATCGTTGCATCGCATTGCATTGGCTTTTGGTGCGTTTGGATTGTTGGCTGATTTGAGTTGATCTTGTTGTTACTCCACCTTTTATTGTTTTGGTTGTTTTGATTTTTGGCTTTATAACTAGATTTTGGTGGATCCCTGTATTTTAACTGCTTTTCTGTATCTCATTATATATATTATCTTTCTGTGCTTGGTCAACCTATGATGCCTACTAAGTACCCATTGTCTTGGTACTCATACTACACTCTGCATCTTTTTCTGATGCAACACCTAGTATGAGCCACCCCCATTGACCTTCCTATTGTTCGAGGCCTGTTGCAGTTCAGATCGCGATGAGCTCCTAGCACTTTTGGAGACTTTACATGCTTTCCATCTTGTATATTCTATCTGTATTTTGTATTTTGGATAGACAGAGTCTACTGTATAGCTACTCTTTGCTTAGTCGCTCTTGTTCTAGTGACACCAAGTTCGGGTCAATTCTCATGTTATTTTGTCTATTCGGTCACTTTAGGGCCATCTTTTGTCTATTTTGTACGTTGGTTTGTATATATGCTATTGGCGTTGTCTTTTCTTATATCTTCTGCCTTTCCTTAGTTTAATTATTATTACTGTCTTCCGCAATTGTTGGGTTTCAGCTTGTCTACCAGGGGGTTGTGTAGATGCCATCATAGCCAGTTTTGGATTGTGACAGAGTGGTATCAGAGCACTAGGTTCACCGGTCTCGCCAGTACAAGAGCAAAGTGTCTAGTAGAGTCTCGTGGATCGATACGATGACGTCCGTATCCAATCTACAAGAGGCTATAGGACGTTCTTAGGAAATATGTTTTCTTGTTTGATTCCTTGTCATGCGTTCTTAACTTGATCAACTTCTAAGTACCTTTGTTTCACTCTTTCTCAGATAGCTTGGATGAGATCTGCAGTGGGTAAGGACGAGGCCCCTGCGCCTGTAGTTAGATCCCCAGCTAGAGGATGAGGTAGAGGTCGACCCAGAGGTCGAGGTAGGACATGGGCTGCAGTGCCAACTCAAGCCCGGGCTAGACTACCATTACTAGAGTCTGAGGTTAGAATGGATGAGGTTCAGTATGAGCTAGAGCATGTGGGGCCAGCCCAGCATCTGACAGGTTTTGTGGCTACTCTAGTATTGCAAGACACCTTGGTTTGATTGTTGGGGTTCCTTGAGGGTATGTCTCCACCAGTAGCTTTGCCGAGCACTCATATTGGTTCTCAAGTTCGAGGTGAAGCTCAGACTTTAGCTCAGGCGGCAACACAGGGCTTAAGAGCACAGCCTGCTGCTGTGGCTCCCCGATTGGAGGTATTACCAGTCCCTACAGTTTCCCCCCCTCTTCCACCTATGCCAGTTATGTCTTCTAAGGAGCACAAAATGCTTGGTAGGTTCTTGAGATTGGGTCCTCCATGGTTTTCAGGTTCTTCTAGGAAGGATGTGCAGGAGTTTCTGACTAGCTGCCAAAAGAGGTTACATAATTTGGGGTTAGTTGAGTCACATAGGTAAGATTACACCGCATTTCAGCTGGATGGTCCAGCGAAGCAGTGGTGGAGGTCATATGTTGCTTGCAGACCAGCCGGGTCACCTCCTCTTACTTGGGATTAGTTCTTCGCAGCTTCACTGGCGAAGTGTGTACCGCATAGCATGAGGGAGCATCTGATGGATCAGTTTGCTGGTTTAGAGAAGGGCTCTATAACTGTTTCTGAGTATGAGGTTCGGTTCTATTAGTTTTCCAGACACGCGACTATGATTCTTCCGAACGAGCATGAGAGGGTATGCCGCTTCGTTCGAGGTTTAACCTTGCATCTTCACTTGCCCACAGAGGGTATGGTAGCATCGGGTCAGTCTTTTTTGTAGGTAGTTTATCATACCCGTACTATTGAGGGTGTACTTTGCGAGGCCCAAGGGGGATGCGATAAGAGGCCCTGCCATCAGGGTAGTTTCAGTGGTTCACAAGGCTGTGGTAAAGGCTACTATGGTAGAGGTTAGCACCAGTAGCATTTCCAAATGAGCCGGCCTGTATATGCGGCATTACAGACTGTTGAGGGTCAGAGTAGCCAGAGTATCGTTCCTGCTCCACGAGGTGGTCATTCAAGGTCCACAGGTCATGGTGGTCATTCTGATTCAGCTGGGTACATATGGTCGGGGTTGTTACGAGTGTGGCGAGATAGGCCACTTTGATAGAGATTGTCCATCAGTACCGCATCAGAGGCGATAAGATAAGTTAGTTCAGGCCCCCAAGGCTCCAGCACCACCAGCTAGAGGCAGTTCACAGGGTAGTAGCGGTGGTCCCCAGGCTACTAGAGGTGGTGCTCAGTCCGATAGGTCAGGTGGTCATAGCAGTCTGGGCCATATGTATGTAGTTCCAGGCCGGACAGAGGCCGAGGCTTCAGATGCTATGATCATATGTACGATCTCCATTTGCCATCAATCTGCTTCTGCTTTGTTTGATCCAGAGTTTACATTCTCATATGTATCTGCTTATTATGCTACTCATCTGGAGTCTGCTTGTGAGTCTTTTCCCGTGCCCTTATGTGTATCTACCTTAGTAGGTGATTCCTTAGTACTGGATTAGGTGTATCAGGCTTGTGTGGTGACTATCTTGGGGTACGATACGTGGGTAGACTTGGTAGTTATTGATATGGTGGATTTTGACGTTATCTTGGGTATGGATTGGCTGTGTAATGACCCTTCCGATTATTTCCATGTATACATTTTCCTTGAACCGTTAGAGCTTGTTGTAGCAGACCCAAGCCACTTAAGGCTCATCAGGACCGGTATTTTGGTGTCGGGCCCATTTGTTTGGTCGCATTATAAGTTTTAAAGTCAAGCAAACCGACAAAAGGTATCGTAAGTTCTTTAATAAATTTCCTGAACTTTGGGTAAAATGTCTCGGAGCTTTTCTCTCAATATATAAAGAGTTAGAAGTCCCCCGAAATACCAAATCGAAGGTCTACGAGTATAGTTTCCTACGCATAAAACCTCACGTCCAACTGATCTAGGAGTAAAATGTTATGACTGTTTTACCGCGGACTGTCTGGCAGAAAACGGGTTACGTACCGGGTCGCGAACCGGGTCGGGTTAAACTCGATTTAAGCCTCTACTTCACGTTTTAAAATGCCATTTCAGTTCCGAAACAGTGATAAAACATAAGGGAGGATCCCGAGAGAATTCTTGAGTATCAAAATCGTGTGTTGGTGAATTACGAGCCTAGGCTTAAGAATTTTATTAGCATCGCGCGTGTATTTGAAAATATTTTATTTAAAAGTTGAATTTGGTAAAAATTATATTATTATTGCCTTTTCAAAATATTTTAAAGGTTTATGAAGAATATTTTGTTACGATATAATTGTATATGTATTTATTTGATAAGGTTTTTATAAACCGTAATATTTTAACGGAGATAGTAAATTTAATTATGTTGAAAATTATTATTATAATATAGTAGGTTTTATTTGAATAATTTTCTATGAATTATGGTACATTTAAAAAGTTATATTTATTATACCACGAATTTATGCAATACCCAAATATTCATATAACGGGGTGGGTGAAGATGTGTTAAGCAACCCCCACTTCAACGTGGAAGTGGAGGGGAGGGACACACAATGTGGGTGCTGCCACTTGCCCTTGTAGCATGTTATTGCAACTAGTTAAGTTGGCAGCAATTGCATTTATGTTGACTTCAACATTTTGCAATGCTAATTGCTGCCAACATACATAATATTTCTTTGGATGTAATGTTGGTGCAAACCTACCACAGTTCATCATTCTCTTGTCATATTAAAGGTTGAATCCAATAAGCAAGATCTTGATAATTTATTGGATCACCGAAAAGAAAATCGATTATCTACGTCAAGTTATTCAAGCCTAATTTCAAGTTTGATTTCATTTCGGAGTTTCTCGGAGCGGTTCGAGCGTGGACATCATCGTTCTAGCAGCTTGTCATCGGACGACAGGTAGGTTACGGTTTATTTTCCCTAGACTCCGTATATATATAATAAAATTGTATGAATGGGCATCCTTGGGTTGGTTTATTAGGTTGGTACCACGGACCTCGACCGCTTTATTCATGTCCGCCTACTTTTGTTCCTCCGTTGCTTGTAGTATTTGCCGATATATTTTATTTACCCTTGTGGTCCTGTGAGGCCTTGTTGACTCTGGAACATAGAAGGTGGGATTTTGGGAATGTCCGCGAGTCCCGGGCATAGAATTATCCTTCTAGGCTGGTTATGCTTGCTGAGTAGCTGTGGGCCTGTGCAGGGTCGATAGGTTGATTGTGAGCTGCTGGGCAGCTATTGTGTGTGATCATACCATTTCCATGCATATAAAGAGGTTTTATCCATGTTTTACTATGGTTTTGGCTTCGGGCCTATTGACACCATTTTCTAAACCTTGCATGGCCCGGGGGGCCCATTTTTGATGGAAATAATTTGAAAATGGTTTGATTTAACTTGTGAATATTCCTGGGTAAAAGGAAGTAAAATTATGTTTTAAAATCATCAGTTTTATTACTACGCTAGACTCGGCAGGGCCGGGGTGCTAGTTGAGCTTTCTTGCTGCTTGAAATGATTTTTAGCCTCGGTCGGACTGAGCACCTGAGATGACTTTTTACTGTTTAGACCCGGTTATGCCCGGGCACCCTTGGAGGGGTTTTTTGAGATATTTTCCTACTACTTTAGTCCTGGACAGGGTCTGGGCAATGCATATTCGAGACTGGGTCTCTATCTTGATCCCGGACTTGCTTCCGGATGACATGTTGTGATACTGAGTTTTAGTATGGGGTCTGGGACCTCCATGGACCTTGCCATCCGGGCCAGGGGCTACGGGCTGTGTGTGCCGGAGGAGGGGTATATGGTGGAGTAGAGGTATACGGGCAGTGTCCTTCCATGGAACCTACCTGCTGGGCCGGATCAGCGCCGGAGGAGGTACATACAGAGATACCATTTCACTTGAGATCTTCATGCATCATATCATTCATTGTTTGTGGCTCCACCCTTGTTTTGTTGTTTGCTGATTGTAAACGCTC